>JXTC01000243.1:155388-240965 GCA_002914845.1 Trema orientale
CGTCCCTACGTAGGGTCATGCCTTAATTATCGTTGGATGGGAATCTGTGGGGAATAACGGGAATCTATGGAGAATCTATTTATATACAGATTCTCGTCTAACGGTGAATAGACAGGGCCCTACGTAGGGGCGCCCCTACTGTAGACGCGCCCTAAAATTAATCACTAAAAAGACAAATTTAAAAAAAAAAAGTACAACCAAAACAAATATAGACCTAAAATGTTGTGACAAGACAAGTTAAATTTTGGTTATTTGCGTTCTTTAATACGTAGAATTTTTTTCTTTTTTTTTTTTAAGAAGCAATTTCATTAAACTCACATTAATAAGTCGAGTTACAAAAAATTTCTTATAATGAAAATTAGAAAATCAATTAATAACAAATCGAGTTACAGAAAATCTCTTATAATGAAAATTAGAAAATCGATTAATAAATTTAAAGATAAAAAAATCTGTAAAGATCTTGGAAAAAATACGATTCCCATCAATAATTTTGGAGGAAAACTCCATGAAGGATATATTAGACCACTCAAATAGCTTGTTTCGATTTTTCACTGTCTGAATTGACATTTCGATTCATTAGAAAAGTTTTTGCGAAATTCAATCTACGATAGTAATAAACTTTCCAGATTTGAATCATAAATAATATAGATATGAATGATTACCATATTAATAAAAGAAAAAACATTAACAAAAAACTAAAACCACTATAGATCTATATTTGAGTGGACAAAGAACACCATAAATCTAGATATAAGTGGACAACTACCTTTACAAATAAAATGATTATCTAAAATAAATACAAATACAAGAAATTAAAAAGAGAAGAACTCATAACATTGCTGGTAAACTCCTCAAAAAGAGAGAGACAGAGAGAGAGAGAGAGAGAGAGAGAAATTAAAAAGAGAAGAACTCATAACATTATTGGTAAACTCCTCAACGAGAGAGAGAGAGAGAGAGAGAGAGAGAGAGAGAGAGTAGATTTTTAGTTTTTGAAACTACAAGTATAACTTTTCTTATTTGGTAAGTTTTTCGTGTTTATGAATATTTGTTCGAGTTTTTAATGTTTAGGATTGATAAATTTATATTTTCACTCACTTATTTTGATAATTTGCATTGATTAGAGAAAATGTGGAAGAAAATCTAACTTCAGAAGTTTGATTTTTAGTTTTCCAAAATTTAATGTTATTCTTTCAAGAATAAACTGCAGAAAAATATCATGAGTTTTAAGTATTCTGCAATTTAAACTCTGAAGTTTAAACTTTACAAAATACGACCTCGAATTAAGAATTTCTAAAAGTTAATACCTCGAATTACCTTTTTGAATAACTTTAACAAGTAAAATACAACAATACCATCAAAATTAAGGAGAATAATAAGTACTAATCCAGTTTTAATGAATGATATTGTTGCCTTCTGTTACTAAAAATGGTCAAAAATTCAGTGCATTTTATAAATTCTTTTCGCATAATTCAAACTTCAGGATTTAAATTGCAAAAAACCCAAACGTCAAGGTATTTTTTTACAATTCATTCTTCTTTCAAAAACAAAAGTTAGTACAATTTATTTTCTTAAAGAAAAAAAAAAGCCAACGAACAAAGGCTTACCAAATAGGGAATAATTATATTTTTATACATTGCATTTTGACTGTTTGTTTAGTAACTTCAGTTTATATTTTAAGTTTTATTTATTATCAACATTAACCTTTAAATTTAGAATTTGTGATAAATTTATACCTTCTTTGAGTCAAATACCAATTTTTAACCATTATGTTTACCTAAATACTCTTAAAATGTAAAAATATAATTTTTAAAAGAAGTCATATTTAAAATGGGCGCGTCTGCAGTAGGGGCGCCCCTACGTAGGGCCCTGTCTATTCACCGTTGGATGGGAATCTGTATATAAATAAATTCTCCACAAATTCCTGTTATTCCCCACAGATTCTCATCCAACGATAATTAAGGCTTGACCCTATGTAGGGACACCCCTACCGTAGCCATCCCCATTTAAAATACATAAAATAAAAAAAGGATTTTATAGATTATATTTAATTGGACTATTTAATTTTGGGCGCGTCTAAAGTAGGGGCGCCCCTACGTAGGGCCCTGTCTATTCACCGTTGGATGGGAATCTGTATATAAATAGATTCTCCACAGATTCCCGTTATTCTCCACAGATTCCCATCCAACGATAATTAAGGCATGACCCTACGTAGGGACGCCCCTACCGTAGCCATCCCCTTTAATTTTTGTAGGTTTTTGTGTTTTTTAAATTATTTTTAAAATATTAATTTTTTTAGCTATTTATTTTAATTATTTTTAAATATAAATTTTAAAATTTAAGAAAGTATTTTGATAAATTTAATAATTAAAATTGATGTTTGACAAAAAAAAAAAAATTTATTACAAATTTTAAATTTAGAGAGCAATAATGATAATAACCAAAACAGCCAAAACGCAAGAGATTAACCCACCAAATAATAATAATAATAATAATAATAATAAAAAAGCTGCAGAAAACGGTGCCGGGTGCTCTTCTTTAGTTCCTACCCAGCACTGACTCAGAAAAGTTCAGAAAGAAAAGACATCAATGGAGGCTCCGAAGACAAAGGTTGTCGTCCTATTCGTATCACTGTTGTTCATTTTGTATCCCAACGTTGTCGTACAGAGAACTCTCGCAGATGGCGTCACTCCCGACGAAGCTAAACAGCTCAGAGACGAGGTATCATCCTCCCAATTCAATTCAAAAACCTCTTTTTGCGATTCCTTAAAAGCTCAAATCTTACCATTCTCTAAACCCAAAACACGGTTCTGGATTTGGTTTCAATCGAACGGTGCGTTGATTTGAATCCCGTTTGTGTTTCATTTTCATTTGATCTGCATTTAGCCTTGACGGAGTGTCGTTTCTTTTATCTCATTGATTCGAGAAAGTTAGTATATTTCTACTGATGACAGCAAATTGGGACCCATTGGGTTGTGAAAATGAGCTTCATAAGCTCAAATACGAAAACCCATTTTCAAAAGATTCGAGTTTTCAATTTCCCAGTATTCAATTTTGCATAAAAACGTAAGAAAAACCCAAGATTTTTTCTGGGGATTTTCTATATTGTAAGTGGAATGCATTTACTTTGGTTATACGCTTTGTGACATTGAAGTTAATACAATTTGCTTGCTCACATGGTGACATATTGTGAAGAGGATTTAATATGGATATGTTGCAGCTGGTAACGGCTTTGTTTTTTGTTATTTTATTTGTTACTTACATGTTTTAAGCTTGCTAGACGTTCTTTTTTTACAATTTTACAATGTAGGTCAGAGAAATGTTTTATCATGCTTTTGATGGATACATGGAGAATGCTTTTCCACGTGATGAATTAAGACCTCTATCGTGTGGCGGGGAAGACACGCTCGGTGGTTATGCCTTAACCTTGGTAAGCACATGAAGTATCCTTGTGTTCGGTTGTGCATTAATTTCGTTCTCAAATCATAGGTTGAAGTCCTTATTCCTAGTGTTGTTATCTTGTCATTGTCTCAGATTGACTCTTTAGACACACTGGCTTTACTTGGTGATCGGGATCGGTTTACTGCTTCTGTCGAATGGATTGGTAAAAACCTTCGGTTTGATATAGTGAGTAATGCTATTTTCTTGTTTTTGAGCAGAGGCTATGTTAGATTGATGTAGTAGCATGTTTAATATTTCAGAACCATGTTTGTATGAGTGACGTTATTTATTGTATTATTTCGTTTCAAACTCCTAATATGATGTATTGCTATTATCATTGGGCTATCCGTTTCTGGAATTATTTTTTCTTGTGGCCCGTTAATATAAACTAACATGTATATCATTTATATCTCTTGTTGTTGTCAATTATTTTTTTTTCCTTAACTGTTGGAATATTAATTTTCAATCTAAATTTGTTTATTTGGTTAATCATTTTGCAGAATAAGACAGTCTCTGTTTTTGAGACTACCATCCGGGTCCTTGGTGGTTTACTATCTGCACATCTCTTAGCAAGTGACTATGCTACGGTATAAATTAGATTATAGCTATATGTTTTGTATGCTCAGAAAATGTTCATATTTATGGTAAAGCATGGAATCAGAAGTATAATTAGATTGTGTAGCTATATGGCTTTTTATTTTTTTATTTATTTTATTTATTTTATTTTATTTTTGCTGAAGGATAAAGCTATATGTTTTATTTGCTCATAAAATGTTCTGATTTATGGTAAAGCATGGAATCAGATTTTAAGACAATTTAACATTATTTTGCAAGCATGATTCTTTGAAATCAGATTTAGATATTCACAGTTATATTGCCCAAGGGAAGCTAAAGAATCATGAAAAGAATTGTTTGCAAAACATTTGCAGTTGTCAAGTGACAATGAATTGGATGGTGAACTGGTTATTAGCTATTTTGTATGAAACTGTTAGCAATTCTTGTAGCGAAGAAAGTTGGCTTTCACTTGCTTTGCCCTATGAATTGTTGGAGGCTGTGTTGTAATCTTAAGTTTGTGTTGAATTTTTCCCCATCTTCTGGCCACAGGGCATGAAAATTCCAACATATGACAATCAGTTACTTAACTTAGCTGAGGACCTAGCCCGGAGATTGTTACCTGTCTTTGACACTCCTACAGGTACTATAATGGAATTATACTTTCCTTATATGCACTTAACCATATTCGAGATGTTGTAACACTCTTGTTATTTTCACCCTGTTCCATTTGCTTGGAGGTTTGTTTGACTGGAAAAATATGTTTTTTCCTCCTTTTTCACTGATTTTAGCCTGTTAGATTTTGGTAACTCAATATTTATCTAAACAATCATGTGGAAATATATTTCTGGTGAAATTTTGGTAAGTAGATAGTTATTTAAACAATCACTTGGAAATATATTTCTTTATGGCTTTTCTTACTTTATAAATGTGGAAAGGGAGGGAGGGAGGGAGGGAGGGGGAGGATATAGAATACCACCATTTTTGAGATGCCTATTAACTTTATGATGTAAAGAGGGGCTGAAACAGGTGAAATAGAGAAGATTGTTGTTGTTTGCTTTATCATGTTTAATTTTAAGTAGCTGAAAGTCCTTTACTTTGCAAGAAACAGAGTTTTCTTCCATATCTTCATAAAATTAAACTTATTGGTACCATGTTGTAGGTAAAACAAACATTAAAGAGCATTTCGCAAAATTGCGTTGCTTACTGAAGACATAATTGAACATCAAACACTTTTTAATCTCTGTTGTAAAAAGCATATTTCCTGTTTCAAGTAACCTTTATAAGTGTTATCTATTGCAGGAATTCCTTTTGGATCTGTTAATCTTTTGTATGGAGTTGATGAACGTGAAAGCAAGGCAAAACACTTTTACACTTTCTTCATTATGTGCAAGTTTCTTTCTTCATGGATGATCATTGACAAGCATGCATGATCATAGGCATCATTTATTCTTGTATTTCTTTGTTTAGCGCTTTAGTGTAGGTAAAGTTTTAAAATGTCATATTTTTTTAGATAACATCAACAGCTGGTGGTGGGACTTTAACTTTGGAATTTGGAGTGCTTAGTCGTTTGACAAATGATCCCAGTAAGTGTCACTTTTTCTACTACCTATTAGTGTGCATAGAGTTTCTAATATGTTCTGGAAGGATGTGCTTTAATTTACAATATTCTCTCTCTCTCTCTTTTTTTTTTGGTTTAAAGACAAGACATACTGGTTGTATTCAGCTGTAATAAATAAAATAAATAATCATGCAGCCTTTAGTGGATGAATTCTGTGTAGGAGCTGGTTGTTCTGTAATGCACAACTATTTAGTTGTTGTTGCGCCCTTTCATCTGTCAACTTTTCATTCATACCATTTTTCCTATGGGTTCATGCTTTTGGAATTACAGTTTTTGAACAAGTTACGAAGAATGCGGTGCGTGGACTTTGGGCTCGCCGCTCGAAGCTTAATCTAGTAGGAGCTCATATTAACGTCTTCACAGGTGAATGGACACAGAAGGTAATTTCTTTCAGAATGATAAAATCTGAAAAACGAAATGCTGTGTGCAAATGTGTATAAGCTGGTTGGTGAAATTAGGAGCTGGTTGTTCTGTTTCTGATACTTGGAGATCATGTAACCCCCACCCCTCCCATTCTGTTCCTCTTGTTTTTGTTGTCGACTATGTTCGTTTGACTTGTTTTCTTTGCTACACTGCAGGATGCTGGGATAGGAACTAGCATTGATTCATTCTATGAGTATCTTCTCAAGGTTAGTGACGTGATTTGCAATGTTGAAGCCTTCTGGTGTCTAACTTGATGCGTTTTGGTTATATGAAATATCTTTTATTTCCTTATTGTGTGTTTGTTATTTTGCTTTGCGTGTGTGTTGATGCCTTCTGGTATCTAATTTGATGCATTTTTGTTGAACGAAATGATTTTATTTTCCTTATTTTGTGTGTGTCATTTTTCCTTAGAGAGAGAGAAAGTTGTTGTTTTCACCAGGTAAATGTTACTTCCTTATGTTATGGACTATTCCTTTTATGTAAAATTACTGATGAGATAATTGCTGCCTAATTGAATAAAGAGAAGTATGCCAACTTATCTTTTTTGCTTTTTAAATCAGTCTGCCCATAGTTCTGGACCTAAGTTGATTGGTTTATAACATGCCAGCTAGCTAACAGTGTAGTCTTTTGAATTCCAACTGAAACCTAAGGCAGGATCCTACCTTTGATTGAGGGTGTTATATAGACAGGGCCTTCTTTTTTTTTTTTTTGTTTTTTAAAAAAATATAAAAAAGGCCAATAGTCCTCCAAAGGATGCTGGAGAACTTTTTAAACAAATAAATATATATTTGCATGTATATTTGCACAGAGCCTAGTTCATAAAGCCTCTTTGCTCTCATGAACTGTAATAAGCTCAGTGTAGGTGCTGATTGTGTTTCTGTGCTAGTGGATATAAGTAAACACATATAAGAACATTATGATTTCTTTTTCTTATCTTTTATTTCGCTTACCAAAGACAATGTTGTTTCAGGCTTATTTATTATTTGGAGATGAAGAGTATTTATTCATATTTCAAGAAGCTTATGCAGCTGCTATGCAATATCTCTACAATGATCCCTGGTAAAAGCTTGTACCTTTGATGTGTTAGTCGTAAAAATTGTATTCCCTTTTCTTGGTCATTTTAACTCCAGAAGGCACTAGATTTTGGTTTTTATTTTTATTTTTTTTTCTTTTGTAGGTATGTAGAGGTAAACATGGATTCTGGTGCTCTCGTCTGGCCCTTATTTAACAGTTTGCAGGCTTTCTGGCCGGGCCTTCAGGTTTTTCACTATATCATATTTAAGAATATGTGGTTGACACTGGATAAATGAGAGTCAATTGACATCCATAAACCAAGAATTAATTATATAGCCTTTTGGAAGGTCTTAGCTGGGGATATTGGTCCTGCAATTCGAACTCATAACGCCTTCTTTAGTGTCTGGAAAAGATATGGTTTTACTCCGGAGGGTTTCAATCTTGCTTCATTGAGTGTTCAGGTATTTTGTTATATTCCTTTACACCCAATACTTAATTCCACATTTTATATAAGACCATGCGGATGCAGAGCAAGATCTTGAGCTATTTTCGAAAGTTAACTGCTGTGTCGTCAGCTTCAATCTTAGCTGATGTTTATTTATTTATTTCAAGGTTTTGACAGTTATAATTGTCATCGTGCTTCAACTATCCCTCAGCTCTATGACTAACCTTTTAAGGTGCATGAGCTTTTAGCCTCAATGGGGCGTGATGATGTCTAGGGCCATTCTTTCGAATATTAAAAAATGACTGGTCATTACAACATTTAGACTTGTGCCACTACGTCTGTAACCCAGAATTTAATGTCTTTGATGGCCACTTGTGTTCCTTTTGTTATTCTTGGTTTTCTTTTCAAAAGTCATGTTCCTTATAATTAAATTTGTATTCTCGTTAAACAAGTAGATAAATAGCTTTCAGGTTATTAATCAGCAATTTTATTTAATCTTCTGGTCTTGTTTATTTTCAGTATGGGCAAAAAAGTTATCCATTGCGTCCAGAGCTAATGGAGAGCACATATTGGCTCTACAAAGCCACAAGAGATCCTAGGTTAGCACATACTGTTTCACTTTTTCCATCTTTGAAAACCCTCATGCAACAAGGCTTTTGAGCAGCAAGTGGGTAATTATGATGAAGCAGTTTCTTTATGTCCTTGGAATTTAAACAATGCCCCAACTATTTCTTTGTAGATATCTTGATGCTGGACGGGACATGGTGACCAGCTTGCAATACGGTGCACGATGTTCGTGTGGATATTGTCACATATCAGATGTAGAGTTTCACAAGCAAGAAGATCACATGGAAAGCTTTTTTCTGGCTGAAACAGTAAGGACCTCGAAATCAAACATTTCATTTTTCATTTTGGCTCGTGGTAGTGTTTGAAAGAAAATTACTTACATACGTTATGAATAAGCTCTCTCTTGGCGATTATTTGTCCTGGGGTTAGTTGAAAGTTGAACACATCTCTCAAGTGTCTTGGGCCTCTTGGCTAGGAGATCTATATGGAGAAACTAACAGCTGCTATTCTTGTAGGTGTTCTTTCCATGGTATAATGATAGAATAAGATTTTTTGGAAACTCAAAACCGATGATTAATGGTTCTAAATATCTTTGTTTTGATGGGTTTTTATGGTTTTGAAATATTTTTATGAGGCACGCCAAATTTTCCTTTTAAATTTGCTTCCTGTGGCACACCCAATTGCTAAATTCTGGCCTTAAAAAGGTTTACATTGGGACATTGAATGGCAGTGCTGGTTTCCTAGATGTATCTTAGGTGGTGAGGGATGTTTTGGAAATAATTCCATTTTGGCCCCTGTGAAGTTCATGTGCCTTTTGCTGCCATTTCCAAACATAAGTTTTGACTGTGAGAAGATTCTACAACAAAATGAATTATGAATATTGTCTTGAGAAAATTTTTGTCTCGGGCTTATAGCAAACAGTATCTTTTCAGTTCACTTCTTCCTGATAGTCTATGGCTTTAACTTTGTGGTTTATGCTCCATATTTACATTGTTCAAAATCGTTCTTTTTCCTTGTCATTAACAACCTGTCACTAAATCAGGTTAAATACTTGTGGCTTCTTTTTGATTTGGCTGTGGGTCCTGATAACCTTGTTGAAAATGGGCCATACAAGTAAGGTTTTTGCACTCTAACCATTATACTTGACGGAAATCTTACTTAATGAAGATGAGCTAAATTTTCATATTTTGTACATATGCTGTTCTAAACCTCTATACAGGTATATCTTTAGCACCGAAGGCCACATATTACCGTCAACCCCACAAATATCTCTAGCGCGTGAACATTGCTCTTATTTTGGTTCATATTGTAAAAGTGGCAACATTAAGCAGCAACATCATAAATCAGATGTTGCAAGCAATCTTCAAGAAACTAATGACAGTAGGTCATTTGGTAGTTGGGCTCATGGTGGATTGCCATCAGAAAGCACTTTTTCTGATTCAATACCTCTATCTGGATTTATAAAGGTCAGAATTGCAGTCCTCTTCTTTTATTTATTTATTACCTTTTGTTTTTAATATACCGAATGAATTTTACTTCATCTCCACTGGCCTGCTCTCCATCGTTTCTTTCTTGTTCTCTCTCGTTATATTCCCTTCCTTTTGCAACTCAGCTCCCTTCTTTTTCCCATCCTACTGGTGGTTTTGAGAATAAGGAAAGAGATTTTTATCAACTTTACTTTTGTTAAAAAATTTGGTTCGTTTTAGAATTAACTGTCGGATGGACTACTTGTGTGAAGTTCTATTCAAAAACATGAGTGAACTTGTACATGAAATAGATGTATCAAAAGAGTTAGGCTGTAAGTGGGGCTGTATTTAGTGATCAGTGAAGAATCAGGATAGGTGTCATTGTTTCAGACTTTCAGTCCGTTTGTTTGCTTGTTGCTGTTCACCATAAAGTAGGTGATATTTAGTCGCTTTGGTTTATAAAGTGCCATGGTTGTACTTCTTGGTGAATGAACTTTCTGATTCATCAAAAAGGAAAGAAGAGTCATCAAAATCCATGTGCAAAATAAAATTATTGGCTTTTGTTTTTGCTAATGGAAACTATCTTGTCTGCCTCGCAGGGGTTTTGCCCAGGACTTACTCATGGGCAAAAATTTGGAGTATCATATGTGATGTCTGCAGATACACAACAGAACACGCCTACCAACGAGAGAGCACCAACTGTTTCTCAGAGACAATCGGATACTGCTCCTGTCGAAAATTCTGATCATTTACGGCCAGTAAACAAGAAAAATCATGACAACTTTCAGGAACTGGATGGGGGAGGATCGAAGAGTAATTCCCCTCAAGAATAACGAAGGCATGTATATACATAGAACCTTCTCAAATTTTGGTGAATGGATGGAAGGCAACTAGCGAGGAATCATCTGGGTTTCAGGCCTTCTAATGCTTCGTGAATTTTCCCTCCACCACAAGATCCTTGACAAATAAAAGGCAATTGCGGAAGGGTGTCAGACATTTATACTGGTGGACGCCTGAAACTGCATGATGTTCTCTGCTTTCGGAATATAATTTTTTTTTTCCTCATAGGTTAGAATGATTCAAGATCAAGCAAGCATNTTTTACCTGAAACACTGGCATTTGGTCACCAGCTACTAGGTCCGTGTAACTTGGTACACTTCAACTACATTCGTTATACATTTATTTCCCCCTTTTAGAGACGGAACATGGGTTCATCGTCTAAGCAATTGAAGCCACTACAAGATACCTGAAGAGCAACCCGAAATGTTGCTTAACCATTGACTTCTCTGTTAGTTTCATCGAGTCATTGAGAAACTTGTACAGGAGCTTGAAATCTCTTGTCGATCTTATGTTACTAACCAAAATCTTAGTCAGATGAAATGGTTTAGCTGATTCAAGTCTGTTTGATTTTTGGAGATATCTATGTTGCTTCAAATTTGTGAAAGAAAACTGTTGTATTATCATCTTTTTATCTGAATATCAATGAATTGCTGAGACTGTTTCCTCACTTAAAATGGTCCAAATCTATAACTGATTACGTTAGAAACCAGAAATTGAATTCAAAAGAAAGTTTCTATTAGAATCTGGAAAGAACCAAAACCATTTCTCTTGATTAACAAAAATTTCCAAGCTGTGGCCTTCTAAGAACTTTGCAAAAAAAGAAGATACTTGGGAATAACGACTTGTCACACGTGTCCACTGTAGGGTGGCACAAAATGAAGAAGAAGAAGATATTTAGGAACAAGAACGACTTGTCACACACGTCAACATTAGGGAGACACATGACCAAGGACAGGTATTTGATCAGATAAAGCAGAGAATACAAACAATTGAACTGTCTTATTTGCTTATCCATGTCTTATAAAAGTTTCATTCCACACACTCGCACAACATTTTTTTTTAATCCAACACAGTCAGCTGAATTCCAAAGCCACCCTTAAGTTATATACTATTGCTTGTTTCTCAAGTCATTGATACATGAGATCTTAAGCAGATAGGATGACATAAGATTATTCAGTCATATTAGTTGTCATTACCTAATGACATTATACAAGTCTTGTGCTATCAAGCTTATATGTACATCTATTATTCCCAAGAGATACTGAATGGTATAAACGTGTCCTGATCTCTTAAACAAAACCCAACTTACTGGGACCAAACATTCAATAGTAGTCTTTCACATTAGTATATATTTACACCGTATCCCTAGATCTTGTTCCCACATGGTATTACAATCACATAATCCTCCATAATCGTCCAAGACTGTTCATAAGATTTTAAAGTAGGGACTTAAAACTTGGTTCTCATTTTATAGTCATTGGATTCCTATCTGCTTACTCAAATTTTTTTTTGGGGTGAAATTCACATGCCGAGTCGTTCCATGAAAGAAGACCTCCTAGCTACTATTCTTGTACCTAAGTTCATTTCCAATAGGACCACCACCAACATGTGGTGTGTCCTGGTCAGGAAACAATTTCAATTCTCAACAAGTGGTATGGCTAGAGGCCAAGTCGCAAAATTAATCTTGCTGAATTAGGTTTGACAGATATATCATATAGTAGTGAGTTCTGTATTGTCACGAAGTTTATATTATTCTGCCATCACAGATGAGGTGTCACGCAACTACCAGTAGAACTCTATATCCAGTTACTGCAGCACCAGATGATATCATTGGCATGTCCCTTAGTCAAGATTATTGAGGTGTTGTGACTTGTAACTATATTGGCCTCAAATTCACACATTATTGTTCTAGTATATTAAATTTGCTCTTAAAGTTTAGTTGTCAAAACTAACATAAAACACTTCATTTTGTTCTAGTGTTTTTTTTTTTTGATCAAAAAAAAAAAAAAACACTTCATTTTTTTTTTCCCCTAAAAAAACTCATAATTAAAAGAATAGTGGAGATTTATATAATAAGCATCACTGGAGCCAAGGCTTTGGAATCATGTCAGATCTTTGTTTCTTAACTTTTCTTTCTTTGTTCCCCAAAAGACATGGGAAAAGAGGAGAAAGTATCAAATATTTGATACAAAAGGAGGCAGATTTTCCAACTACTAGTAATGCAGTGGTTAAGCAATATAAGGTGTTTATTAAGTAAAATCGTTTTGCAATCTATCCTGTTGGCCATCAATCACGCCATCAATAAAAAATGGAAATCTATTGTCCTAGAGAGTGACTTAAAAATGCTACTGGTGATTTTGACATGATTGCTACAGTATGTTATCGAGAGATTAAAGATCTCATATCTCAAAGAAAGATGTTGCTTAATTATTTTGATTTTTTTCAATTCTGTTATATTCGTAGAGATATTAATTTTGTGACACATAATGCGGCAGTTTGGGCCACTGATTCTTTTTCTTTTGGTTGTTTTTCTCTTTTTGATGTTCCAACCGTTCTTGTTAGAGTGTTCTCCAACTAGCAATCATGAGTTGTCTTTTAGTGTTTTTGAGGGTGTTTGTGGCCTCCCTCGGCCCTCTTTATTTGTCTGTTTATTATTCAATTTATTTTCTAGCAAAAAAATAAATAAATAAATAAATAAATAAATAAAATCGTTTTGCATTTTAGTCACATGGAAACTAAATGTTTTCAATGCTTTATTTGAATAAAAGAAAATTAAAATAGTAACTTAGAAGCAATCAATATTAATACCATTCTTATTAAAATACAGTTTGCAGTACTTCGATAAAGATAAATTGAATCTTAATATACGCGTAACAGCAAATAGTAGTCAGATACGCATTTGGGTATGTGGGGGAGTGGGGTTAAGCAACTCATCAGCTTTTACCTATAGAATATTAGTCAAACAAAATGTTTACGAAGTCCCAAAAATTGTCTCACTTCTCGATAAGATTTTCCGGGAAAAAAAAATGAGGTTTTAATGATTTTGACAGCCATTAACGTGCCAACATGTATATTAATAAGCAGAGGCAAGTATATCCCAAAATGCTAAAGAACAGCCACGTGGATACAACATATAGAAAAATAACAATAATAAAGATACTTAACAATGGTCTCCACAACCACATGTAGTATTATTCTGTCATAACCATTTGCCTCTTGGAACACCTATAGCTCTAATGTACAGTTTTCTGTTTCACTATTTTGAACATGACCAAAATTTCTAGCCAATGTGCTGCAGTGAGAACATCTAATAGTGAAAATTAAAGTTGTTTTGTCACAAGCATGAAAAGTCCAAAACCAAAAGAGTAAAAATTGGTTATCAAGGTGATCTTGAGCTTTAAGTATCAATTTCAGCACACTTAGGATTGGGAATATTCTAAGTTCCCCACTTTCGGTAAATGTAAAAAGGTTTAGGGTGAAAAAGATTCAAACGTGTGGTAATTTTTTATCTTTTTTTGTTAGTGTGTGGCCTTGTGATTTGGAAGGATGATTTGCATGGTTTGGATTATTATTGTGACGCAGCATTTATATTATATTGCAATTTGCAAGTCTTAAGGGTACTACAATTTTTTATACCTATCTTCTGCATTTGTTGTCTTGTATTTTGGATATTCATTGATTTATATATCAAGTCCTTGGGAAGGATTAGAAATATCAATTATATTGCAAGGTAAATTGAAGTCATAAGTTCGTGTGTATATATATATAGGCTAATCATACAAATATAACTAAAGATAATCACCTGAGTCTTACAGACAGTTATTTCTAGGTTTTTTTTTTTTTGAAACAGTTATGGGGAAATCTGTATGATTACTCATATCATATAGGATGATTCTCTCTCTCTCTCTCTCTCTCTCTGTCTATAAATATGTATGTATATATATATATAAGCATTTCTTAATCCTTTACAAGATTTTGCTATCAACTTTCAGATCTTGATTATTGTTTCTATATTTGATACTTGACAGTGTTGGAGCTGGGCTCAATGAACATCATGAAGCATATTTTGACCCCATGAGCCAATAAAAAAACTTTTTCTCAATCTATAAATCACATCATGCTTATACTTTAGCTAATAAAAAATATCAACTATATAGAAAAACTTTTAAAAAACCAATATTACTGTCTCGAATATTTCCAAGTACAATTATACAAACAAACTTGCAAATTAAAGCATAGATTTGGTATATAAGATTACAGTTCCACAATAATGATACAAATCCAACTTCTTGAAAAACATGACATCTTTCCCTGATCTTCCTTTTTTATACATCTCATTCAAAGTCTCAGATTTCAGTTCTGGTTTGATTTAATCATCATAAAGCAAAGATGACTCCTATGACTGATCATGATGTGAAAACAACCTTATAACACATCTCTTTACTGCCAAACCCCCCCAAAAGAAGCTGTAACATCACAAGGTTCTCATCTGTTTGTCCACACATGACTTTTTTCAATTTCCCTTCTTGGAAAACCCAAGCCGTGATCAGATGATGATCTGCTCTTTCTAAGAGAATCCCATCTGTTTTGATCACTTTCTGGGCTTTCTCAAACACCACAGCCCAAGCCTCTAGCTTCTGACTCTCTCATGATTCTCAATCTCTTGCATGATGACATAAACATTCTGTAAACAACAAAGTAATAAAAACCCTCTGTAAGAATACATGGAAAACAAAGATCTCAAAAGCTAGATAGATAAAGAAATTTGAAAAAAAAAAAAGAGGAGAGAGAAAGTGAAAGAACTTACTCCCAAGGAACATCTCCAACAAGCATCCAATCACCATCTTTGTCCTCATAAGTTGGTACAAAATCAGACCCTTTGTAGCCCTCTCTCTCAGAATACTCACCTGGAAAAAAATAATAAACATATATCAGATTAATCCTTATCAAATTCCTTGACTACCATGATTAATATGGCAATATCCAAAAAGGGTATGATTAAAAACATTGCTACATACCAACTGTGAACTTGAACATGTCTTCTAAGGACTTTAACAATTCAGTGTACCCTTCATAAACTCTAAGATCAATCTTTCTAAGATAAGGAGCTCCATCCATACTAACTTTCACAAAAATCCCAGGAATCTCAGAAGCCTCAGTTTTCTTCTGCTGAAGGCTATTTTTCCTATAAGCTCTAATTGGAGGCCACCCCACAATCTGTGACCTGCCATGATCAAACGTTACATATATGTTAGATAAACCATAGCTTATAATAATGATATGTGTCAAAGGAACTAATGTTAAATATGACAAATATACTTACTTGGCAGGAAGAGCAATTTCTTCCCCATCATCAGAACTACGTCGTTTCAAACCAGAGTCTTCTTCAGGCAATTGTCGTTTCCTGTTTCTAACACCAGCTTCCTCAGTTTCATGATCCCTACCAGGCAAACCCAATCTCAGCTCGGTTGCCTTGAGGTTGAGACCATTCTCATAAGCCATTCGAGTTTCCATTTCTCCTTAATACCTGTTAAGAATCTTTCGAACTCCAGAGTATGTAAAACTCAGAACAGAACAGAAACAACCAAAGTTGTTTAGCTTTTTTCTTGTCGGTTCTTCTTTCTTCTTTCTTCAAGATAAGATCTAATCAGTTTTGTAGGCTGCAGGTTCTTGCAAATTTCTTCAAAGTTCGGAGAGAAATATTTATACAAGTTATGTTTGGGAGGTGGGAATACAATGGTTTGTAGTATATAGTGTTATATATAATATTTGAATGTACACATATATTATGGGTATGTATACATATATAAATATATGTATTATATTATGATTTATGATAATGATAAAGAAGGGTATTGAGTTGTAAAAGAGAGATTGTTAATAGTTTATTCTCCTTTCCTTGCATGAATTATGGACAAAGGCAACCTCAGCTGTCGGCAGCAATAGCAGCAGCTTTGAGGCGACTTGCCTATGCATTTGGGGGACAAGAATGGGACAAGCTCAGCCGCCCATATGGAAGACTGGGGACTCAGTGGGACGGTCAAGATGCGTTCTGGGGGTTCGTGGGGAAGAAATCAGGACCCTTCATTTTTAAGGAGGAAAAAAAAGAAAAAGGGAAAAATATGAAGCATTCCCATGTGAAAAGGTGGGTTCCACGGAGGGGTGTTGGGTATGGGCAAGGCATGGTCATGTGGGAACTAAGTTTCTGCATAGTTTTAAATTGTGGGGTACATGACCATGTGTTAGGGCATGTGTCCATATGAGTAATGCTACATGGCACTTGTGGTGCTGAGCACCACAGTGATGTGTCAGTTTGTCATTGGCTAATCATAATTATAATTTAAGTGGGGCCTACGTAGGACCCAGTTTATTAATTAAATTATCCAGTGACAAACTGACACATCACTGTGGTGCTGGGCACCACAGGTGCCCCATAGCATTACTCGTGTCGATATGGTCAAGCCCCCTGAATCCCAGATTTTTATTTTTATTAACCTTTTTTGGGTATTTTTATTTCAAAAATTAGATTGACGTGACATTCAATCTGAATATGTACAGAAAGCAATATATAACATTCATTTGTATACATTTATTTATTTAAACTTTGAAGGGTTAGGTTTTGTTTGGATTTATTTTTAATTTTTTTTTGTTTATATTAATTGAAAATAGAAGTAAAAATTTTGTTTTGATTTTTAAATTTTAAAAACAAGAAATATGCTTAGTAAATTTATTTTTATTATTTGTTTTTAAAAATAAAAAGGTACAAATAATGAGACATAAAGTCATATAAATTTGTTTTTATATATGTATACATATATATATACACATTTATGTATAAATATATGCATATTTTTTAGTTTTTGAAATTTGTTTAAAAAAAATAAAAGTATTAAAAATTTTTTGTTACCACTTTTTTGAAAATTTGGTAACAATAATTTTTAAAAACAGAAAATAAAAATAAAGTTGCCAAGCAAATTTTTTTTTAAAAAATTCATTTTTCCATTTAAAAAACCAAAAAACAAAAAATAAAGTGAAACCAAGCATACCCTTAATCTTTTGTTAATTAAGGGAATAAGGGCATTTTATATATAAGCTAAGGATATACATGACTTAATTCTTCGTTCAGTACTACATATAATAAGCTTGTACCTTATAATTAAATACATACTTCTTGTTTTAATTAATGGTCTAAACAAATTGGTTGAGTACACTACACTCTAACCCTTGGGTCATTGAGGTTTTGATATTTTATAAGCACATAATTTAGTGGCTAAATGGCTTTTGGTTAACTCTTCAACATTTTCATTAATATCATATTTCCAGATTAAGTGTACTGGGGAAGAATGGCTTCATTTGGAATTAGATTCAATGTGCTTCTTTTCTCTTACATATTATTATTTTTTCTCTCTCATTTTCAAACGTACCTTTTGTTTTGACGTCTTTCTCTAGCCATGATAATTCCATATATATGCAAGCGTGCATTCATGCAGTTAATCAGTAACTTTTTTTTGGTTGTTTTCCGAATAAACGATTCTTTTATAGCTAACTGAATAAGAATGGAAAAAGATAAATACTGGAACCAAATTCATGGATGGTCTCTTTATCAATCTCAGAATCCTTATCATCTGTCATTTACCAAAGCTAAAACAAGTTGAGATCATCGTCATATGACTCATATGTGCCTTTATACAAACAAGATAGATTTTGCATGACAAGAAGCCAATAATTCATAAGAGGCCAAGAAAGATTTACTGAATGACATATTATGTCTTTCCAGTAGTATTACTGCATCAGAAATTAATACATGTGTAAAAGAAAAATGATTAACATGAATCTCACATTATTGTGTGAGTATAATGTGTACTATCACATAAATAACACTTTTCATTCTTAATTAATTGAAGGATGTAAAGCTTCGTTTACAACAATGTTTAATTAGAAATATTATCTACTTTAAAAAAGAAGGAAAAAAAAAAAAGAAAACCTCTTCCTATCATCAAGGTCTATCGATTTTTTTTTTTTTTTTGAGAGAATGGAAAGATTTTGGAGGAAAATTTATGAATCAGGTTCATATTCATTCTATAGTAAATTTGGCCACCCTACTCGATCTAGTGGGATCATAATCGGTATGAAGCTAGAACAGGCAAAACAAGTCAATCAAACAAGAATATCATTGGGACTATTTTCTAGGGCACAATATAACATGGAATTGCCTCCTAGCTAAATCTAATTGCATTGGCCTCACCAGTTGAGTCCCACCATGTCCATTGGTCTAAACCGTCTATGCATAACAGTTGATGACATTAGTCATTCTAGGCTGTTCAACCAACAATCTCATTGACATTTGGGGTCCATACCCCCCCCTGCGCCATTCGTGTGCACTGATCATCAATTATTATCATCATGCATGCATGTTCTAGTGCATGCATAATGTTGCTTTTGTTATGATATATGCATATATCATATATATGTATTGTATACTAATTTATCGTGAAGCTAATATTTTTGCTTTACTGTTTTATGTTGTGGGCAAGAGTTAAAATCGCCAGATTTTTTTAGATTTGTTATGAAATGTCAGGGCCGGCTCAAGCGTGAGAGAGGCCTAAGGGGAATCCTCGATACGGGCTTTTTCGAGAATCAAAATTAAAATTTAATTTTATAGATATTTTTTTTATTTTTTTTCTCTTTTTTTTAAGTTTTCTTAAGAATGCTAGAAAAGATTCTTTTTTATCTAAATTTTTAGATAACATATAACGTTAAGTTAGATTAATTATAAAAAATATAATTATAGAAATGTAGAAGATAACTCTTAATTAGAGTATTTAGTTGTTATTTTAATTTGGACAAAAGGATTTTGTTTGGCTTTTTAAATATGAGAATGGCTAAAAAAAAGTAACATTGTTTCAACTTCCAATAACAAAGCTTCTAGATTTTTTTTTTAAATTTTTTCCGGTTATAGTCATTAATATAAAAGAGAAAAAAAAAATGCTTAAGAAATATTATTACAAGAAAAACAAAATTTTGGGACTTGCGGCAAAGTGGAGTCTTAGGTAAACACCTTAGTGGCCTATAGGTTCATCCGGCACTCTGGAATGTTACCCATGATTGACTATTGATAAGCTTGTTATGTTGGATATTGGATGAACCATAGCTAATAATTTCATATTTTACGTACAGATTACTTTGGAAATACTTACTTTTATTTAAAAAAAAAAATTGTCAAAATTACAATAACTCCTTTATGTTATATCAAATTTACAATTACACCCTTTCAACCGACAATATATATAGTGACAGGATCCATGCGAATAAATTTGCTATTTTAATAGAGATAGTTCAACATTAAATGAAAACCAAATGTTGAAAGTAAAACTTTTGCCAAATTTGAGTACTATTGGACCGTCTTTCTTTCTTTTTTCCCAGTGAGTTGGCTTAATATTTTCGGTTCGGGGGTATTATTGTAATTTCGGCATCATATAAAGAGTACCAGTGTAATTTTCTCTTACTTTTAAAAGCCAAAAGCTTAATTTGTACCTCGGGTTGGGATAGAAAAGAACTTAAAATCTATGTCCAATTTTGGTATCCTATTTCATATCCAGCTGGTAAAACGATTGAATTCATCATTTAGAAACCTCAAAACATACTTTATTAGTTTTTAACTTTATTATTTCTTTTTAATTTTTAAGATAGTATGACATCAATTCAGTAGGTGGACGAATTTAAGAAAGATGATTTGGATTTGATAAACCCAAAAAAAAAAAAGAAAGGGAAAAAAAATGGAACACGGTTTTGCTTAAACATATTTAGATAATAGATGTATGACGTTTATTTTTTTTTTTCTATTTTACTTGGCATTTGGCGAATTTTGGAAATTAGTAAAGCTTTACATCATTAAGGATCGGAGTGAACAACTTATTGTACGAACGTCCAATCTGTTTCACCAATGTTGGCTATATCGGAATCTCTTCATTATTACGAGTGAAAGCAACGTTGATAATAAAAATCCACAAAGTTAGATGAAACTTGTGGCATTTGACACGAATATTCAAGTCTCTGATGCCTACTCTTGTGGTGTCTCAACTTGAAGCTTGGCAAGATTCGGTCCAAATAATAATAAAGACCCCCAACAAAGACATATATATATATATATATATATATCGATTCACAATTAAGATTGAGTACGAAGTGACTCATTGGCTGGCCTCGGATAAAAATTCAATTTTTTTTAAAAAAATATTACATATATGTGTATATATATATATAGTTGGCAAATGCCACTAGACAATCTTTGACTAGGTACTATATTTTTGACTTCGTCATTGTACAAATATTCCAATTTATGTTTGGTATCCAAGGAAGTATAGTACGTCTGGTGGTAATCAAATTAAGGGAGGTGGACCAATAATCCTATATTATCATCCTTAATTGACTCTTTAATTCGTTATTGTAGTAGTAGTAGAACTTAAGTTACTTAAGCGGCAAACAAAATTGTTTATAAATATTCCAGTAAAAAAAAATAAAGAAAAAATGCGATACTATAATTATAATGATTGTGTTTGGTTCCTTTTTTGTGAATGAGAATTTTTAAAAACACTGTAATAGTATTCTTTATTAGGTCCAAAAAGACAAAGGAGAAGCAAAATTTTTGGTATGGTACCATACAAACTTGGCATCAAAGAGCATAATAATTTTGATTCTAACATTAATAAAACTAGCCCATGTTTTTGTGGCAGCGTGGCAGCAAACTATGCAGACAATGAGGCCCTTATACAGGATGTATAAGGCTGGATTTTTTGATTTGGCTCAACTCAATTGCTAAGTCGGTGTGCTATTATACTTATTCTATGTGCCTCTCTTTTTAGGACCTTAAACCCACTTTATCCCCAAAATGCAAAGCAAATTTAAAGAAACTAGAATAAAGAAAAAACCGACATTAAGCATCTGGGTCAGCATTTGTTCTTCAAATTAGTATTTGGGATTAGCCAAAATTAAACTAAGTATAGTGGAGGTTTTAAAGAATATTAATAAAGGATAAGGAGTTAAGGAATAAGGAGTTAGGGGTTATACCGTTTAGACAAAATGACAAATACAAGCAAGCTTTTTGGGCTAGTGGTCCCCTCCTAGAGGCACCCAAAAAGGAGGAACTCTCTTAAGAGCACTAGACAAAAAACTTGTGTCAGAATTTGGAGGGAGGGTCAGTTTTCCTCGCATTTAAATCCGTGGGCATCCTCTATAACAAAATCTATGGTTTCTCTTTGTATGAATAAATCTTCTCTGGCTTAGGACCACTTTTTTGAACATTTTGGGGTCCAGCCATTTTTTTATCCTCTTGCATTTTGAGCCTCCATTCCAATATCTTTCAATAATTTCGAACCAACACATTTGTGGTTCCAAAACAAACTCAACCCCACTCCAGCCACCTACTGTCTTTCTCACATTATGCTGTTTATGTATATGCATATATGTATGTAAACCTGAGGAATAAAGATTTATGGTGATGTTAGTTAGATTGATATTGAACTCAATAAATGTCTATAGTGACATTATTTTAAAATTACATGTACAATTCCGTCTAACAAAGATTAAAAAGAAGAAAAGAAGCTAGCTCCAGGATAAATTTATTTGTTTGGTACGTCGTAATAAATTGTATTCGTATCAAATTCGGAGTATATAGACAAAGTCAATGAATTTGTTACTTTGTGTGATAGTTAATATCAGACAATTGAGTTAGTAAAATCTTTTATCGATATTCTCCCTAGGTCTAATTAAGCAACCAAAAATTAAAAAATAAATACATCCAATTTTAAGATATACACTCGGTCGGTCGGGTCGAGTCGGGTCGGATCGGATCGGATTGGGTAATGGTCTAACTCGGGACTTGTGGACCCAAATATTAGGAACTAATTGGAAGCATCATCATCGACAGTTAAACACGTGTGTTATCCATGACGTGGCGGATCTGAATTTGTGGGGCCCCAAATTCTCAAGCCACACGAGAGAGTTAGAGAAATGGGGGCCCAGCCCATGATATCTGGGAGCAGAGCAGAGATGAGCTTCTTGTTGCCCAGTGTTGTCGGCAGCTAAGCTATTGATGGAAAAGGCAAGTAATTTCGAACCAAAACTGAATAAAAAGTGGGTTGTTGGGACTCGGCCACGTCGACGCGTCTAAGACCATTCGTGGCTGCAGTTGTGAATATCATGCCCGTAGAGGATTGGGATGGGACCCCACTAAGGTCCCTTCGATGAATGTCATCATAAGATCGTATAAACAGTTAATCCTAGTTATAAGTAGATTAAGGATTTTGTTTTAATTAACAAGTTTGTCTTAGTGAGATAGTAACAAAAAAAGTGAAAGATATTTGTCAAGAACTTTTTTTCTTTTGGGTGCAACGAAATTTCTTGAAGGATGATAGTTTAAGTACAAGTACCTCAATTCATTTTAAGGTGTCGGAGTTAAATTCGTGGCCCTAAACTCTTTTAATATGATATAATAATAGTTTCGAGTGTTTAAACAATAATTAGTCTATATGAGTTAGTACATTACTACATTATAAGCGTTTCAACTAGTACTTGATCATACATTAATCCTATTTCTATTATGAAAATGGTTTGTGATAGTTGGTAGTTAGAATATGTCTATATAATAGGTCCATATATAATCCACACAGAATGTCCACAAAATAAGGGTCCAAAGTCCAAACGTTATGCAAAGACGTTTATATATTAGCTCAACATTCCCATACTTGTATTAAGCAATAAATTGATTAGTTTTGTTGACCAGTTATGAATATTAACTTACCCAAGTCATATATCATGAGTCAAGTCAGAATGAGCGTCTCATTAAGTACCAGTTTTACTTATTATCAAAGTCATTTCTAGATTATCTCGAAAAAAAAAATTCCTATAGACGTTATAAAAAGATTACTATTGCGTACGCAACATTTGAGAGTTTGTTTGTTTGTTTTTAATATAAATTAAGGAACCTTAAATCCAGAGATGAAATGTGTTAGTAATCAAGTTAACTATGCGACCATTGCAACATTTGAGTTTGTAACTTTCTTTTTTCAAAAGAACATTTGAGTTTGTCACATGAATTATAAAGTGGAATATTGAGAGAGAAAATGAAATGGGTAATACTAATTTGGGTCAAAACGACCTCTCTTTTTTTTTTTTTTTTTCTCGAAAAGTGACTTTTTTATGAGTATCTATGACTTATTCAAAAGTTTTTTGACTATAAAAAAACTATTATCTATGACTTTTTCATAGTCAACAAATTCTTGACCTACATCCTTGACACTCCTAAAATTGTCATTTTTGAAAAAAAGCATAAAGAAGTCATTTCGGCCGAAATAGGTCCTATCTATATTCTTTTTTCATATATTTTGTGAGGAAATTGACGTGGGCTTTATCAAAGTGACTTTTTTAATTTTCTTTTTTAGAACAATTTTTATAATATGAAATAATGACTTTTTAAATTCATTTTAGAGAAAAAAATAGTCATTCTGAAATTGCATTCATTTTAGAGAGAGAAAAAATGGTCATTCTGAAATTACCATTATGTCATTTTATGTTTTGTCACTAGTAGTTACGATTTTGTAACTGATGATTACGATTTATTTTACATCATTGTGAATATTATGAGTTTTTGAAGACATGAATATTGTCATAATTTTGCGACTGATTGTCACAATTTTTATGACATATTTTTCGAGTATATTTTAAATTTTTATATTACTCATAGTTTTGTTATTAATAGTCAAAATTTTGTGACTGATGATCACAATTTATTTCACATCGTTACGAATATTGTGGTCACAAATTTTACTCATGGTCATAGTGTCATAAAATTTCTGTGAGGCATTTTCAAAAACACTCGAACTGCAAAATTTTTTAATAGAAAGTAAAGGGAAACTAGTGAAGATGGTGAAGACATGCACATAGGAAGAAAGTGGGTAGCAGCTGGATTGGGGAGTAGAGGATGCGATGAGCATGGATCTGGAGTGAGACGTAATGAGTGGTCGGGTTCGAAGGAGAACAATGTCGCACTTGGATTTGGAGTGCAAGGTGACCCCCAGTGTAGTCTAAAGTTGAAGGCGAAATTTTTCTTTGCTAGAGCTGGTCAAATCGGAGAATATGGTGGTCGGTGGTGATAAGAATGGCCGAGGAAGAAGGAGAAGAAGAAGAAGAAGAAGAATCGTAAAGCTTATTATAGACCTGTTCACCAAAGATGTAGATTCCAAAGGCGACGAGAACTATGCTGAGGCCAGGAGTGGCGTTACGGAACTGATTCGAAAGCATGGGGTGCTACTGCTCCTCTCTCTCTCTGTCTCTCCTTCGATTAGTTTCTCTCTGTCTTCTTTGAATGAAGAAGAAAAACAGAGCTCAAAAGCTCTAGAAGGGCATTTTAGACTTTTAGTTCACTAGAGTGTATTATAAATGTCATTTTAAAAAACAGGAGTAAAAAAGTCTTTGTCATAAAAGGAGAGTATCCATGTCAATTTCCCTCTTTTGTGTCCTACTACTACACGATTTAATTTGGGAAGGACAAATGGGCCATATGAAAATTGTATATAGAGAATTGGCCCAAGCTACTGTAGATGGGCTATCAAAGACCAAGAGATTTCTTGTCAAAAATCCAATTCAAATAAGAGCCTAATTAACAGAGAATCCAAAGTCGTCATAGTCTTCATAACTGGATTCCCTTGTCACAGAGCCCCCCACGTCTCGGGTACGTTCAGAGCTTGCACATATATATTTGCATAGTGTAATTTAATACGCAGAAAAAAAAAAGTAATTTAATTTATCAGTTTATTTTCAGTACATTCCCTACCAAGACACAAAAATTAAGGACCAAAAACATTTCAAAAGATTTCCTTGCAGGAAAATTAAAACACACACACACACACATTGTAAGTACTCATATCGTCTATTTGAAGAAACTATAGTTTATAGTTTATTTATTTTTTGGGGGAGAGAACATAATGATACGAACACTTCATCTATTATATCAGTTATTTCTAAGGATTTGTTTGATTTTTTTTCTTCAAACTCTTGATCTTGTACGTAATCAGAATTTCAAAGTATATCACGGGAAGATATCTCTAGCTATGAAAATAATGATCAGTAACACCTGTGCATGTTCTTCTATTCTTTAAGGGTATTTCTTTACGCCTTTGAAAGTAATTAAATGGTGTGTGCATATATATTCTGAAGTGATGTAACTTATTATGCCTCTATTCAAGATAAGTGCATTTCTATAAAATAATGTATCAAAATCTCTTATCCTTGTTGTTCAGATACTGAGCTTTTGGAAAGTGTTTATACAGGCATAAAGATGTAACCAACAGGCCAGTTTGATATCGAGTTATATACTCTTAAGACTTATTCATGAATGCTTTGCTTTCAAAATCTTGCCATTGTATGGTTTGATCTGCTTCCACAAAATTCGCCAACCCTAGTTAGGTCCAGCTTCCAAAAGGGGGGAAAAAAAATTAAAAAAAAAATCTTCTATATTCTATATAAGTAGAATTAGCCAAGAAAGATTATTATCTGTCAAATTAATTAATCTTCCTCAAAAAGCATAGGGAATTTTTTGTCGTCCACTAAGAGATTCAGTATCCTCTTTGGTTTCAGTAAAATAGACTCAATATCATCCCTTATCTATCGAAAAAGAAAAATATACAATATTACTATTCGTCATGAATGATATCACCCTTCAAAGCTCATAGCTAGCTACCTAAACAACTTTAACAATTTAATATATTGATTGACTTCAATATCTTTTAAACCAATTATACTATTCAAAAGAGGAACCTTTGTTATACATACTATATTTTAATATATAGAAACCGCGTAAGTTAGAAGAAAGTAATGATACTGAAGCAAAGGGGCTTAGGCAGCCTGGTTTAGGCAAAATGTTAAACTAAACATTCCCACCAAGAACTGCTCTGGTTAGCCCCCACCTTGGTATCCAATTGTCCCTAATTCTGCCAACATTAGGAATATTATTATTGTGGGGAGGATTCTTGAATAGTTCATTGTTTAGAGCCACAATGTAATATATATATATATATATATAGAGAGAGAGAGAGAGAGAGAGAGAGAGAGATCGTTGAAGCTTCTTTTTGTGATTTATTAAGTATGCAAGATTTGACGACTACCTATTAATTTGATATTTGTACTGTATATGCCTGCTTTGGAAAAGTATCCAAAATATCAACTCTGGATTTGGCCCAATTAATCTTTCAAAATACGGATTCAAAGAGAGATGGGAAAAGGAGGTGGGATAAAGGCGCAGACTTTGGAAATTACTAGCCTTAAAATAGACCAAGACTAGTATGGATGTTAACTATTGTACCAATGATGTGTAGAACAGTTGTCATGCTCCTATTGATTAGTGTGATCAGTTATCTTCTCTTGATTGCTTTGGAAGTACAAGCACAATTAGCTTTATGTTTCACATCTTCGTCGTTCCACGAACATCAAGATTATATCCAAATTTTTAGAGAAGGCAATTAGATTACGGATAAATTGGCTTCTTATACATGATCCTTCACTTCAATCTTTCAATTGTTGGAAATTTTCCCCGACTTTATTAGGCTTTTTTTTAAGCTAGATATATAAATTTCTAGTCTTTCATGTTAAAAATTTTGTTATTTCTATTTTGTTGGATACTTCAACTTTTCTCATTTTATTAATAAATTCTGGGGCCTTTGGTTGCAGGACAGATATTTCAATTGTGGTATGTCAACATAGTTGGAATTGAGGTAATTGTAACATCTTTATGCGTGGATGTCCTTATTTGCTTTAAAAAAAAAGAAAAAACATAAGAGAATGATAACTATGTCACATTAAGTGGACAATAGTTGGGATCCTTAACATTACTTTTTATGTTATATATAACAATTTAATTCGTCATCAAGGACGTTATTAGTCCAATACATCTATAAAGTTGTATAATTAGTAGTGCAAATACGATTACTACTGTATATGATTAGCGAATTGGGGAAATATCAATGTTATCACATACAAACACTATGAAATGAAATTACGTATAGTTGGTAATAGGGTTTTTCTTAAACATTAATACTCATTATGAATCAGATTAGTGGGTGGAATTTATATAAAAGCTACCCATTAGGTAAAGTTGGCTCAAAAGGCAACAATATCATGTGCGATTTGTTTGACCATTTGACCATATAGCTAAGCACAAAACAAAAGCTAGGATTTAATTTAGGACCACCCTATAGCTAAACGACCACCACAGTTATAGGTTAGTGCAGTGTGTAATTAATAATAAACGATTAATTGCATGCCTAAAGCTTTATCTAAAGAAATAGTACTCTGTATTTCTCTTTTCAAAACCAAAAATGGACAGGGACGTGTTTGGCATTTCAAAGCAAAAAATTGGTTTCTTGTATTCTTATATAAAGATCAGCCGGCTCCACCAAGTCCCAGAAGATTGAAAAGGGCATGTTTTTATTGAAGCAATAAGTCCTTTTAAGCACTGTTTGTGTAAGAATATGTGGCTAGAAGAGGAGTCATGAGACAGGGGCGATACTTATCTAAGTGTGGTATTATAGATTATAAAGAAAAACCCAGAGTGGAGGTTGGGGGACGTTGACAGGGCAAGGGCACAGCTAGGATTGGGGATGTTTCCTTCCATTGGGGATGTGACCTGTCTCTTAGTCACCACCATGCCCTAAAAAAGTTTTTAGGAATGAATGATGTTGGAAAGTTTGGCAACTGCTGTCACTTGGCATATATTATTCATCATGTGTGTTGTAGGGGCAAATATAAATAGCTTATGACTACATTTACTATTTACGACCTTATATTTATATCGATCTTGGTAATTAGTTGAACGTGAATTTGACATGTTAGAACATTAATGTTCTTTGTTGGAGACAAAAATTAGGAAAGAAAGGTGCTTGGTATTGAAGTTCAACAAGCCTTAAAAAAGAAAAAAAAAACAAAAAAATACTGAAAAAAAAATACTTAGAAGTGAGTGACATAGGATGATAGGAAGTCGATATGTATAACCAGAGGCACGTGAACACGTGCCTTATTAGAAGCACTTGGACGTCGATTTTGTCGGAACGGATGTCCAAAGACGTCCAAATGAAAATATTAACTATTAAGAAGTTAGCAAAATCAGAATTGTTGTCTAATAAGGCGTGATGTATAAATAATTTTCTGTACTACAGTGACATGCCAAAAAATTTTAGTTTTTACCATATTCACACGTCAAGTTTGGAAGTTGGAACTACTTATAGTACACCAAAATCCGCACAATTTTACTTTTACACAATAATTTTTTGTATGTAATCTTGTATGTACTACTTAAAATTTAAAAGAATAACGATCATCATTAGTGCTGATGAGCATTTTATCCCATTATCATTGTGTTTATGATGAACTTTTTTCTAATACAAATCTATATCACAAAATTTGTGAATGGTAGTAATATTATGCCTCTATGATATGCTTCTAATGAAAGGATAACTCTATTCCAAATTGGTCATAGAGATACGTCGGGAGAACTTAATTTGTTACCATTTACAAATATATGGTGGTATAGATTTGTATAGATTCAGATATCTAATCTTTGAGAACAAGATTAATCCAAATATATATATATATATATCAAAAACGAAAAGAATAAAAATACAATTATCTTGAGATAGTTATCATAATCACTAATGATATTAAGTCAACCTGTTTCCCCTATAGTATTAAGGGGAAAAAACTAGCCGATTTTCACACCTAGGTGATAAAATGGTCTCATTTATAAATGTTATATATCAAACTCTCAATACTATGTCACCTATCTAAATTTTTCTTAATACCATAATTAAAGTGTCCAAATCTTCATTTCTTAGGACCGTGGCCACTCAGAGTTTCTTCATTAACCTCTTCTATGAATCTTCATGTCGGTCAGAATCAAAGAAGGTGAGTCGTTTTCATAAAAAAACTAATTTTGTTGACCTTAGACTTGGTTTTTGAACTCAGATAGAATTGATTTTTCAATTATTAGTTAAAATAATTCAACCACATTCAAGTTTATTTTTAATCATGGTCGAAATTTTTTGATCGGTCGAATTTTTACTGGATTGTTAGGTGTAAGTTCGGATTTTTAAATTTTTTATTAAAAATATTAATTTTTATAATTTGTCTGAATTTCGCGATGGGCTTTAAAATAGTGCCCAAATCGGTAATGCCCTTATCAAAACGAAGGATCCCGGGAAAAGAAAAATGGTAGAAGTTGTCAACTATATCCCATATGTAAGTTATTTTCCTTTTTGGGATACCGTATTTGAGCTTTATTATTGGTTGCTTCCAGCTAGAGTTCGACGTTGTTTGTAGCAGTTTTTTTTTTCTTTTAATTTTTATTTCTTTTTATTGACTCCTCGCATCATATTTGGAGTCATTGAGCACAAAAGATAAAAGGGATGCTACTTGGGTGCTAACATAGTTTTAATGTTGCTTATTTATGTATACTTCTCTTTTTATGTTTTTATTTTGAAAAAAGATTCCATGCATAGAACTTCCAAATCAGTCACTATTTATCGTGTACATTCCATAAATTCAAGACAGAGAGAGATTATAATCTATTATTCTTGTGTCTAATCCAAATTATCATGATAGCTATATATATATATAAGAATCTAGCAGGCCTCACATATATATATATATATATATATATATATATATATATATATATATATATATAAACACCTCGAAAGTGAGGGTGTAAAGATATAGTTGTTAAGTATTAACCAACTATAAAAGCAATAGAACGAAAACAAGAACACACAGATTTAAGTAGAAAACCTTAATCGAGAAAAATCATTGACAGGGAAGAAGAAATTTCACTATGTCGAAAAACTAAATATAGAATGCTGAGTCTTATATCGTACCGCTACCATCACAAACTCAAAAAAAAATTTTCCAATTACAAAATTGCCACATATGTCGCACTACGAGCTTTTCGGGTTGAGTCAAACAAAATTTGAGCCACGAACTCTAACAATACTCCCCTGAGATCCTGTTAAGTACATAAATGTAGCATATAACACCATGAATGCAATTTTGTACAATAACCAACGTTACTAAGTACGGTAACGGAAAATCTCACACATTTAAGTTCATAAATGGGTAAGTAACTGATGCATTGTGGCATTTTGAAGTAATGCTAGTCAATTTGTGTATAATTACAATATTTGTGTCCAAAATTATGTCTACGATAATTTAATGTGAAATGTGAAGTGGGACCGATCCTTATTTTTGTCCAAAGGAGACTGCATTAATAATTAACGCCATATATCGATGCTATACTGCAAATGGTTAAGATGACATCATACAGAATTCTCCCAATAGTAGACAAGTCTATTGAAGTTTCTTACATCGATGTTAAACAACAATAAGCCTTTGAATTATTATTATTATTATTGTCACGACCTAAATCCCGAGCTAATGACAGAAAATGAATTTCACAATTGGAAATTTAAAAGTTATTTTTAAAAATTTATAAAAATGATTTTAAAAATAAAATTTCTACAGTTTTGTGAACACCATTAGACATAGATTGTTATTGAGATTAATTCAAACAAACTAAGTGTCATCATTAGTAGTATCACAATCTAACACACCAATTAGACAGACTGATCAGTCCGTGAAACGGGCTCTTAAGTATTTTGATACAGGCCAAGGAAATAAAGTTATTTTACATAGTTATCAGTTGTCCTCAGGGTAACTAACTCCTCACTAATTTGCCTCCGAATCTCCAAAATCACACCGAGCACTACCTTAGAGGGGAAAAGTAAGGGATGAGCATTTACATGCTCAGTAGGAATTTAATTACCTTTTGGATGGATGCAATTTCTCAAATTTGTATGGCTAGCACCTTTAACTCTATTTATAAATTAAGTTTATAAATCATTAGTATCCAGAATAATCACATATTCAAAATCATATCAACAGATAAATAAGTGAGCTCTTATCCTCCTATCACGGCCCTTTAATACCTCTGTAGCAGAGGTACCTAGCATTCTGATACTACCCATAGGTGTATCAGATAAAAACTTGTGCAGGGGCCTAGGTCTCTCACCTAGCGCTACAGTAACTCACCAGGGATCTAAAAATACCGCGATGCTATAATGGAACTGAAGTGTATGATCCTATGGTATGTACAACATGTAATAGTATGCAACAACTATACATCTAATATTCAAATCATGCTCTAAAATCCAACTTGGCATTATTCTGGGATTTACTGTATATGGACAGCACACCGCTGTTTTATCCCGTAATCACAATATAAAAATATGTATAAAAATTCATACAGTCCAATACTAGTATAATCCAATAATTTTCAACAATTTCATAAACCATCGTAAAATCACGATTTTTAATAAATAAACTTTAATGCAGTTAAAATCTAAAACAGATATAAAATCAGGTAATCGAGCCCTTACCTCGATATGGTAGTAATACCAAGACAATGACGCTCGAATAATCCCCCGTTGGTCACCCAGGTATTTGAACTGCAGTTTCCGGTTCCTGGTAAGTCCACTTGAAAAAGTGACTTTTCAACTGGAGCTTCAAATGCAGAAATAGAGATCACCACTGAATTCAGAGCATCTGAAAATGCTAGGTTAGACATATACCTTGTCAAAAACAAGTCACGGTACGAAACCGGCCCGTGACACACAAAACAGTGCAATTTTGTGCCACAAAATTTCAATTTTCGATTCACAGCAAAACGTAGTGGTATTTTATATCAAAATTCATGCCCGACCTTACTTAGTCCAAATTCGAAGTCAGAACTCAGTTTTGAGGTCCCGAGCATTAGTTATACTCAAAAATCCGAGAATTACATAAATACCACCATTTGGAAATAATTAGAAAAATGTCCTCTTTTTCTATTTACCATTTACCTCACTTCTAATTACCATTTTTACTTCTGCTAATAGTAATTATTCATAATTTTTAACCCTATTTCACTCGTATATTTATCTTAGGTAAATAAAATACTTAACCAAAATAATTACATAAATATCACTTTTTTCAAAGTTGGTAAAAACGGTAAAAGTGGTAAAAACTTACCGGAGATGAATTTTACCGAGCAACCACTTGGAGGTGGTTGGCGATGACGAGACGAGACTCCACTCACTGGCGGTGACGGAAGACGTCATCGGACGACGAGCCGGTGGCCGGAAAACCGAATGGCAGCCGCTGTTTTCGGAGGAGCAGAACTCGGCCGCCGCAGCTCCGTTTCCGGCGATCCAGGTCGGGTTTTGCTCATCTCTCTCCAACGAATAGCGCAGGGTGGCGCGTTGGGCTAACGGCGGGCGCGGGCTTCGATAGTTCCGGCAGTTTTCCTCAGTTTTTCTCTCTTTTTCAGGACCCCTTCATATGAGAATTTGAGAGGTTTTGGGGGTTTTAAAGCAAATTCAATAACTGTAGCCCCATTATTTAAATCCAGATATTTTGAAATATTTAATTTCGAAAATTCAAAATTACCATTATGCCATTATGTGCAAAATCCCCAATATAACCCTTTAAAATTTCAGTTTTTACAATTATTATTATTATTAATTCAACTTAAAATCATAATAAATCGAGTTTGGACCAACCAATTATGTGGTCACATATAAATGATGACGGCTTAATTTGACAACATATAATATTGTGCATATATAAATATACCCAAATGCATTGTGATGCATTATTGTTTCATGTGCTACGATGCATATATATCAAATATTGGAAGGTTCCTAGAAGAGTGACATTATCTATATAATTTATATACCTATCTATCATATCTTTATACATACATATATACATATATATATATATATATATAAACTACTTATATATATGCACAATTTTATTTAATTTTTCTTGAAACATATATGCAAAATTTTAATTCACACGTACAGTACTGAAAATGGATGAGTAGTCGTGCTTGGTGATGATCATATGGTCCTCCCGACACTTAAGGGAATAAATTAAATTGATCGAAAGGGAAAGGCGGATGAAAGCAACATGGTGCTGCAAACAATAAATATTATGGCGTCTTTTACAATATTTTGCTTAGCATTCTAAATTTTCTGTGGTCTGATATATAAAAATGTCCTGTACATAGTGAGAACTATTAGATATGAGAATTTAATATAACAAGGACTAACGAAATTGACTTTGACAATGATGCCATAAAATTACATTCAAACTTACCTACTTGCGTAAAATCACAAGTTTTACTAGGTTTATTAATGACCGATGTGGTAAGCAATTCTGAGATCTATTGATTTCATTAATTTCTCGCAGTGTATATTCATTTAAACCTACGTCAGTCAAAGGATTTGAAAAAAAAAAAGAATATTCGTTTAACCATGTCAAATGCCTAATCGTACATCACATAATTAGGCTTAAGCCTAATTATTCTAACTTGAAATTTGACAAAACTACTAGCCTTGACGAAACACTGCCGCGCCCCGCGGATGCCATGTGCTTGTGGTTATGAAATGCGGATATACACATATGTATATATAGGGCACCAATCTAGTAGTTTTGTTTTTTTTTTTTTACTTATCCATAGGTATTATTTTGGCTAATGAAAATTTTTTTTACACATTTTTTATATTAAAAAGTAGGAGAGAGAAAAGACATTAATGATGCACGTCTTTTCATGTACATTATTTTAACCATTAGATCACTATTAGATGATGATCTAACGGCTAAAAAAAAAATCTATACATAGGTTAAAAAAAAAAAAAAAAAACCTACTGGATTGGCAACCATATATATATATATGTTATGTATGTAGCTTCATTTAGGGACCATTCCCGTAACATGATTTAGCCAATTTGAAATACATTTATCTAATATGACATTGGACAAATGTGTTATATATACGTTGGCTAAATCATGTAATAGGACCAATCTCCAAACGAGACTAGATCCTACCCTTACATATATATAGTAATGTCAAAGATTTACTTATATTGTATTTAATAATTTCAATTATTCACTTATCACTTTTCTGGAAATTAAAACTTTGGAAATATAATTAACTCTTCGATAATTCCCATTTTCGGATCATACTTATTAATAATCTTCTTTTATTAAAGAAAATATACATATTAACCTTTAAACTTAACCACATGAATAAATAGTGAAACCTTCTCCTTATTATAACTAATTAAGCTGTGTAATACCACCGAGTGTGGTGGTCAGTGGAGGTAAAAGTCATGAGTTCGAATCTTGAATAGCTCTTTTGATAGTTTTAAATATGAAGACTTGTTTCCTACTAGCTCAGGGTCCAATAGAGGGTACTCATACCTAAACCACACGCATGCCTTACTAGCAACTACATTCAGTAGGGTTTGGGGGTCTAATGGAGAGTGCCAACACCTACACCATACGCATGCCTTACTAGCAACTACATTTGGTAGGGCTAAAGTGTTAGCGGAGTTGGAAGCTCCTATAGTTCTATTTTAAAAAAAAAAATTAAGCTCTGTAATTTACATACGTCTATATAACAAAATGACACAATTTTTAATTAAATTTATAAATCGACGAGATATCATGAGCTAGTTCATTTTAATATTTACCGTATGACGGTACAAACAACCTATATTAACGACGTTATCAGTTAATAAATCATTACTCAAACTAATGCGTCAAGTTTTATTTGACATACACGTAAAGGTACGACGTTGTAACAAATTAATATTCTCTGTTATGCTATAAAAGTAACCCATCAAACAATTAAACCCCATTTAATTTGGGGCGTGATCACATGTGGCATAAAAACTGGATTTAACGAGCTTGTAGGGGGTGAAAATTGTAAAGCCATGTATACCAAGCCAAGCCACGTACAAATTATCCTTGAGTCTAATCACGTCGGCAAATGATTGCAATAATCAAGTGTATGATTAAACCCCTCGCTCTATGATCAAACGTACCAAATCCGTCCACTTGTCACCATACCAGACGACCAGAAACTCGATATGACATACACATGCAGTCACAGAGATAAACGTACCCCCACAAGGTTATATTATTGGGTGGGGATCTCTTATGCCAAACATAATAATAGAACTAGAACTAGAAGAAGAAGCTTAGGCCTCTCATAACCACCAAAAAAGAAAAAAACGGAGTAGTATAAGCAACCAATATCAGAGAAACAAATTAGTCTCAATAATAATAAGCAATATTATTTTGCTTTTTTCGTGGCGGCTAAGCCGGGGTGTTCATGGAAGTTAGCGGCCGGAACATGACGAATATGCTCGACGGCGAGCGAGATTTGAACTTCAAAGAGACTGAGCTTTGTCTTGGCTTGCCCGGCGGGTGCGCAGCCGAGCCGGAGACCCTTAGGGCTACCGGGAAAAGAGGCTTCTCAGAGACTGTTGACCTCAAACTTAATCTTCATCAGTCTAACAATAAGGAAGATCTGAGTGAGAACATTAAAAAGAGTACTACTTCTTCTCCCAAGGAGAAAAATCAGCTCCTTCCTTGCTCCAAAGATCCAGCTAAACCACCAGCCAAGTAAGTTTTTTTTTTTTTTTTAATTAATATTTATTACTCTAGCTTTATCTTATTTGTTAATCTAAGTTTTTGTGTTCTTTTTTCTCAGAAATATCTATAACCATATATTGCTTAGGACTTTATAGATTTTTTTTTTTTCTTTTCGCTTGAGTAAAGTTTTGCTCCTTTTCTTAATTTCTAGCTTTTCACTTCTTTTAGTGCACTAGTGCAAGACACATACATATTAATAAATTAGGGTTCTTTTTCTTCTCTTTGAAAATTTAATTATCTTTTACAATATTAATGTTAATATATAGTGTGTTAATTTAATTTTCAGGGCACAAGTTGTGGGTTGGCCACCAGTGAGATCCTATAGGAAGAACGTAATGGCGCAGAAAATCAACACCGTTGATCAGGAGAGTTCTGACCATCAGAAGACAAGCATCAGCGGCGGTGGCGGGACCGGCGGCTCCGCCAATAATAACAGTGCAGCAGCTGCAGCATTTGTTAAGGTGTGCATGGATGGTGCACCGTATCTTCGTAAGGTGGATTTGAAGATGTATAAGAGCTACCAAGAGCTGTCTGATGCCTTGGCCAAGATGTTCAGCGCTTTCACTATGGGTAAGTAGTTTTTAATTATTAAAAAAATATCATGGAAAATAATTATTATTAGAGGGGGGGACAGGAAAAAAAATAAGAAAGAAAAATAAATTTCTAGATAATTAATTACTTGAAAATTCAGGGTCTGAACAACAAGAGTTCTCTTCTATTATTTTTTTTTTCCTGTGTATATAGTTAGTCATATTTTTGTTTGTTTCCTATGATATTCTTCAGGAATTTTTCTTTCTATCGACAAGAATACATTATTCTACAGTTATATATAGATTAATGTATTGTTCGTGAAGAATATTACCGAAAAAGGAGCCCTTTAAAATTTATATAGTCTAGCTAGTACAACAGACAAAACTGACAATGGCTATTATCCTAATTTGCGTTGAACATGCATGTTTATTTTTTACTCTGACAAACTGACGAAAAAGAAAAAGAAAAAAGGAAAGAAAAAGGGAAAAAAGAAAACATCGCGTGAGAGAAATTTGCTAAAATCATATATATGCAAGCAAGGTGTGCACAAAAGGACCAATAGGTTAATTTTTTAAAGAGAAAATATGTATCTTCTAGATCTTGATATATTATTATCTTGCGATCAGGAATTAGTTTAATTTGAAGGAAATGAAAGTGGAAAAATTGCAGCGTAGGTTGTAAAATTAAACTTGACCTATATATATATATATGTGTGTGTGTGTGTGTGTTTATAATTAGTTTATTTATTAGATTTTTTTTTGTTATTAATTATTGAAGGTAACTATGGGGCTCAAGGAATGATAGACTTCATGAATGAGAGCAAGTTGATGGATCTACTCAACAGTTCTGAATATGTGCCAACCTATGAGGATAAGGATGGAGACTGGATGCTCGTTGGTGATGTTCCATGGGAGTAAGTTACTAATTTCTAATTTTAATATTTTACTTCATTAATTCTTGATTTACAAACCCTACAAAAAATAGTCAAACTGATTATAGAATTATATATATATATAAAATTTAGTAAATATAGAAAATCATCCTTCAAAATGAAGCCCCCAAAAAACATATCAATGCCAAAAGAAAAAAATAATAACATAACAACTCAGAAAAATATTACCACTAAATATATATCATATGTAAAACTAATTTTATATATTCTTGGCCTCTTGTGTATGCAGGATGTTTGTTGATTCATGCAAGCGCTTGCGAATAATGAAAGGATCAGAAGCAATTGGACTTGGTGGGTACACCTTTATATATATGTATATATATGCACCACTTTTAATCAGTCATACAGAAGATATATTTCATCCAAATAATAGTCAAATTTAATTTCACTTAGAAATGCTCAAAAGGAAAAAAAAATGATTTTCACTAAAAACAATCGAGACTTAACATTAAATCATCTTTTTGAAGATGAAATATTATCCCAAAACTATACATTCTTTTTTTTGCTCCGAAAACTATGCGCATATATATATATATATAGTGTGTGTGTATATGTCAACACAAGAAAACTAATTGGTATGAACTCTATTAATTTCAGCTCCAAGAGCTATGGAGAAATGCAAGAGCAGAAGCTGATGATGATGATGGTGGTGATGATGGTGATCCGGACAACTACTCTTTTTAATGTCGTAAGGAAGTTGAGCAAGGACAAATATTGGAGCAGGGTGTTCTGTGGATGTGTCTGTACTATTTGATCGTATATAGATCTAAAGATCTTCATATTTGTAATATTGGACGTGAAGCAATAAACTTCAGCTATTGTCTGGCTTGTTTATTACTAATGCCTTAAGCTTGCTGCTGAATAATTTCCACATTTTGTTTTCTTTTTTTTTTTTTTTGGTTGGTGCTAATCATGTCCTTGCTGTCATAGCTGTTGTGTGTTTTGTTCCTTGAATTTTATTAATGCTACCTTTTTTTTTTTCCCGAATCCCTCGCTTGAAAGATTCTTCATGTCATTTACTTTTTCTTAATTGTATATGTATTCAATATGACTAATTTAATGGTACACTGAAATTATTTTGGCTGAAGAAGGTGTATTAAAATTCATGACTCAAGTGATGGAAGGGAACAAGGCCATGTGAATGTTGATGGGGTTGTCATTTATGTCTATTAGCTTATGCTATTTGTTTATTAATATTCATTTATTATATATTGGGACAATAATCGAATATATATATACTTATATATATATATGCATGACTGGTGAATAATGTAGGCTGTTATATGAATGTGAGAGGAATTCTATAATGCGAGATATACATATATTAATAATATTTATATCTATATTAATGATAGATATATAATTCGTAGCACTTGCCTTTTGGATTTGTGTTTTCCTCTCTCTCTCTCTCTTTCTCTTTCTTCTCTTTGAAGTTGTTAAAACTGTATATACATATGTGTATGTGTGTGTGTATATATATATATATGATTTTTTATGGGATCACTAACACATTTGTTTTGGATCAGTATGATTCTGCACTTCTATGTTCAGGATCTAACAAATCAAGTCTGTGGGCTCTCTCTCTCTCTCTCTCTCTCTCTTATTTTTTATGGCATGTTTAAGATTTCTTGGATCTGACAGTTTGGCAGCCTCGTGTTCTAGCTTTGATGAGAAAATAAGTATAGTTTGACAAGTTGGCATGTTATAACTAGCTCGAACCTAATTATATCATGCATGGAGGCTAAGAAAAGTTCTCCGTAGTATATATACCCCTTTAAAGACTAGATTAACTAACAGAAGACCGGTCTGAGTTGGGCTTGACAAAATTAATTTATATTCCACGAGAAGAAATAATGCATGTACATACAAAGTGCGAGGAATTTTTCTTCATTTTTTTCATCCCCTCCACAGGGAAACTCTTATATGATTTGAATATGTACATTTTTTTTATTTAAACTGATTTGTTTTTGGATATGTACATTTTACTATTTTCCTTTTTCATAGATAAGAGTTTGAACAATATATGTCATGCACCATGGATGAATCTTAGATACCTCATTGAAATAATTTCTCAAATTATCATGCAATTATTTATAAGTCGACTATAAACATATATATAATCCTCTTAAAGGCAATATATGATCAAACAATAAGAAAATACATTCACCTCAAAACAAAATGGATTGTTAGTTTTCCTTAAAAAGGCGGGTGCATGTTTGTAAAAATCGGTTTTATAAAAGGGCAAAAAAGAAAATTTGTGACACAATGGCATTTCAGTAATTGCGAATTTATTGAATATTAAATTCAAAATATCTGGATTATTAAATTAGGTGCTACAGTTTCTGAAAAATTGCATAAAACCCCCCAAAACTTCATCTTCTTACAAAGAGGGCTTGAGAGAGAGAGAAGCTCTCTGCCGGAGCTCGACGCCGCCACACCACGCCCTTATTGGCTAGATGCGCCTGCTCGCCTAGACCAGAGGTTGCCGACGAAGTTCCGCCTTCTGTCTCCACCATGAACCACCGCACCTCGCCAGAAATCTGGGCTACCGAAAGTTCCGGCCATCTTGGAGTTTTTCGATCGTAGCTCCTCCGTCAGACCTCCTTTCGCGACACCACCAGCACCGTTAGATTCGTCTTGTCGTCGCCATCATTTCTCGATCAGTCTCAGCCTCATCTCGCCTACGGTAAGAATTTCACTATTTTAGCCGTTTTACTAAAGTTTCTAAAAAGTAATATTTTTATAATTATTTTGTTAGGTAATTAATTTACTCGAGGTAATTATATGAGGTGAAAGAGGAGTAAAAAATCATGAATAATTACGGTTGGTAGAAGTTAAAATAGTATCCAAAAGTGCGTTAATTTTCAAATAGAAAAAGTGGACATTTTTTTAAATCTTTTCAAAAAGTGGAATTTTTATAACTTACGGATTTCAGAGCCCATTTAAAGCTTGGGACTTTGAAACTGAATTCCGACTTAGAATTGGACTCAGTGAGGTCGAGAGACGAATTTTGATATAGAATATGACTATGTTTTGAACTAGCACGAAAATCAAAAATCGTAGCTCGTGAAGAGTACCTTGCGTGCCACAGGCCGGGTCCCGCATCAGAATCCACTTTTGACAAATTATACGTCTAACCTAGCATTTTTAGAATTCAATTGTGATCTCTGTTTCTCCTTCTGATACTTCGGTAGAAAAGTCACTTTTTAAAGTTGATTTACTGGAATTTCGAAACGGCCGTTCAAACACCCAAGTAACCAACGTGAGATTCTTCAAGCATCATTAGCTTGATATTGTTATCATATCGAGGTAGGGATTTAATTACCTATTTTTATATATGTTTTAATTTAAATTTTACATTATGACTATTTTGTGAAAAATCGTGAATAAAACAATATTTTAATAAATTGTTGGAAAATCTTGGAGTATTCATGAATTGAATCGTGTAACTTCTATACATATTTGTAAAATTGTGATTATGGGGTGATTCAGCGGATTTGCTGCCCATGGTGTAGTAAATTCCAAAATAGTGTTAAGTTGAGTTTTAAAACATTGTTTGATTATGTTTTGCATCATTATTACATATCATGTTACTTAATATACATACCATAGGATCACACATGAGTTACATCTTAGGCATTGCGGTATTTAGTAGGCGGCCAATACTCCCACCCTCAGTGAGAGCCCGTGAACCCGCGTGGAGTCTTCTGATTAACCCCACTTGGTAGGCGTAGGCATTCAGTTTCCCCTCCGGTTCGGTAAGAATACGCACATGAGTGTCCCTCCGGCTTTTTGGGATAGGTATCAAGCAGAGAGTACTTAGTATATGTAGTAAGAGTTACTCTGGTTCGTGATAAGAGGATGTGAGCTCATGGAATGGGATGATTTATGATATATACAATCTTGTGATTCTGGTATTGGTTTTGAATATGTGATTATTCTGGACATCAATTATTTTATAAACTTCGTTTATATATAGACTTTGGAAAAGGTATTAACCGTGCAGGTTTGGTAAAAATTTTATCCATTCAAAAAGGTAATTGAATTTCTACTGAGCATATGAATGCTTATCCCCTACTTCTCCCATTTTCAAGTATTTGTGTATTTAAGGTAGTGGTCTCAATGGTTAGACAAACTGCTTAGCTTGTGCCTATAGTCATGTTCCTATTACTTGGTGGGTGTCTATATCTTGTTTGATTCTTTTTCCTCGTTCAAATATTTAGCCATGTTTGTTGTTTTTACTAAGTGGGGGTATGAGAGCAACAATATTAAAAATTGAAATACTTGGAATTATAATGATTTTTGTAAACTATTTTGGACTATGGACTCATTTTATCGAAATTTATGATTTTAAGTAAAAAGTTTCTAAATGAATTAAATGGAATTCCTCTAAATTTTAAGTGTATGTTTTATCGAGAAATTTAAATTAATGAGAGGATTCCTAATTTTGAAATTTACTTACTTTTGAGGACTAAAACTTAAAAATTCTAAGTACTTAATTTTTCTGAAATTTTGAAATTATTACTATTTCAACTTAAAAATACTAAAAATCACGACTTTGGAATTCCGGTCATGACAATGTTAATCTCATTAGTGCCCCAGAATAAACCTGAAATTATCTTTTGATTCTTAAGCTTTAAGACGTTCTTATTATCTTGGCAACTGATATAACCAAATGTCTCATTTAACTTATATCGTCATTTTGTTGTTAAAAACATATGGACACGAGTATGAGACACTCACATGGGTATTAATCGATACATTTCGGGGATACTGCTTTTATTAAATAAGTCCCCTTTAAAATTAGTTGAAAAAAAATAATGTCATCTTTTCAACTTAAGCAGTATTTGACAAACTAAATTGGGTATATATTTGGTGATTGAAAAAATGAATATATCTTTAGATATTGATTTCAAATATTTCTCTTCAGTAACGGGGTAATATACAACTAAAAAAGTTGGTTAGTATACAATAAATAAAATAAAAAATTAGACAGAAAAAAAATTTTACTTTGACATAAAATTTTAGAAAAATTGGTGCAAATATTGAAAATTCCATTACATCCTAATTATATTTGAACTTATAGTCGAAGCTCACCCACCTAATAAGATTAGTTCAGTTTAGAGAAGAAGAAAAAACATAGCAAGTACTGATATATACACACATATACATATAGCCTCACCATTTTTGCAGTTCAATCATGTGAATCTAATCAGCTTATTCAGCTCAATAGACAAAACCGTTCATCATCAAAAAATAATTGTACGTTCTTCTGAGCATCTCAGTAGGACAGTCACCAATCATTTTCAGTCCAAATTCCAAGCTCTTCTGGTTGGTCACCTCAATCATAATAATAATAATAATAATAATAATAATGTAGCAATAATAACAACCATAAACTTGAATATGGCTCACTACAGTCCATAGCTGCCCACAACCTACTAATAAGGCACCTCGAGCTCAGGGCCATCTCTGTTAGTCTGTTTTGATTGTTCTGAACCTAAACTCAGTAAGGTGAATTCCACCACCCTCAATAGACTGAGCAACTCAGAACCTGAAAGGAACACCATTTATTTATCCTCATTTATTTATTAACCATTGAGTTGTACAGCTTATGACACGTAAGCTTATTTATTCTCGATAAATAATTGTACCAAATGCTTCAGTTTCTTGTAGCAAACAAAAAAAAAAAAAAAAAGAAAATGTAAGGAGTACAATTGTTTTGGTTCGTTGAACAAAAAGCTTGTGCACCTTTTTGCATGTACTTCTCCATGGAACTACAACACTATAAAGGGTGAGCTACATGGATAATATGTACAAATACACGTTGGCCTTAAAAGTGCGTAAAACATATAGGTAAAGTCAATTTGTTTTGAGTTTGACGGTCTAAAGGTCAGGCTTTAAGGACTCTTTTGCAGCTCCACTGTATGTGAACACACATGGCTGAGTATCTGAATCATGTGATGCAGAGTTTAACATCAGCAACACCATTCTTGATTAGATGAGTTTCTGCACAGACATATTCAGGCATAAAAATACAATGAACAATATAGTATAAAGGCTCTTGAAATGTTTATGCCTTGCAATAAAATGATGTGCCTGACAGCTTAATCGTCTACAGGTCTACTATATTGGTTAAGTTCAGTTAGTTCATATATTTTCTTTTCAAATTTTGACTTTTTCTAAGAAAGACAAGTCAAGTAACCCCAACAAAGGAAGGCCTGTAACGCTAACTAATTTACATACTCCCAAAGCACAAGAAGGGCATTCAATAGGAGCTTAGCTTATGTTCTTGTTGAGAAAATTCATATTAGTGCATGTGCCCGTATGGCCATATGATCTTGCCTTCCCGGCCCATTCCAATTACCAGTTGCCTGCGTGTCTCCAAATAAAGCCCACCACAGGAGGTTCAAGGTGTGAGAACTGAGAATGGTTTCAAGACCAAGCATTTTTTATATTATTGGAAATCAGTACCATTTGGTATTTTGATAGTATAAGAACATTTTACAAACATGACATTATTCCTTCAATTTAGATGGTTTCAGCTTGGGGTTAGTCTGCACCACTCATTCTATATTAGCAGTGTGCTTATCAACATACTCCCATAGCTTAATAGCGATTAAAGTATAAAAACCTGGGAGCCAAAAGTAAGATAAATAAAACAATAAGCTATGAGAAAAAAATAAAATATATATATTTGTCAGCATAAAAAACCATTTTCTGTTTCAATTTTGCATCAATATCCCCATATTCCTCCACAGTCCCTCTCTTACATTGTTCACTTGTAAACTAACCTCCACTACAACTATTCATGTCCTCACATGCTCACAAACAACGCTAAACATGTTTCTGGTGCTCCTACATAAATTTAAGCCTCAATTAGAAGCATTTGTTGTCTATACCGAAAGGCAACACGAGTTAATTTGTGAAAGATTGGTCAGGTTACAGGTGAAGGCAGTGCTCAAACCAGTCATGAAGCCAACTACCACCAACAGAAGAAATGAGCAAATAAGCTGGTATCAGGCCTGTTTATGCACACAGTTGACAACAAATTGACTTGCAACGTATATTTTTGTTCCAAAACAAAAAAAAAAAAAAAAGATTTTTACCAGTGTTGACTTGCATCTGAAAATAACAAAGGTAAAACTGACACAATGTTTTACTAACAATGCTAAAATAAAAGCAGTATAGCTCAAAGGTCACAGGTTGAAAAAATAAGCAAATTACCTTTTCAACTCACGGTATTTGATTCTGGGGCTGGGAAAAGAAATCTTTCGCATTACGTGCAACCTCTGCTTCAATTATTGCTTCCAACACAATGTCTGATCCTTCTGCATTCTCTGTATTCACATGAATCGGATCAACTGACTATTTGTAAAACCTCTTAAAAAGAAATTAGTATATGCTAAAAGTGAATATTTTAAGCAAGCACTTTTATCACAAAGCAGCCAGTGTATACAAATTCCTAAATGTGTAGGAATTGACATGCCGGGTAGTGAAAGTGAACGTATTTAACCAAAACATTTATAGTTCTCATATAAAACATATATAAATAAGTCTCGCATAGACAAATGGAAGAATGTAACTAGGTGTTTTGGGATAAGTCCATGAATTTGATTAGAACAGTTTTAATTGAGTGTTGATCAATATTAGAATAAGCATAAGCATGATTTAAAGCAGAGAACAGAGCAAAAACAGAGGAAAAAGATGCATTGTAGTGTTATTTTAGGGGTTACGGATCCTAGATGCACTAAGGTATTCTTACCCTATACCCTAAACCCTTCTAGGGGTATAAGGATGTGAGTTACATGCACTAAACTAATTAATAGCAGCCACTGTTACATGTAGAAACTTCCTAACCAAGTACAATGTTAATTCCCTAGCAAGCTAACCCCTAATCCAGGTGGTTTTCTGGTTTCTTGCTGCCGGTTTCCTACGAAACCACTAAAGTAGCAGCTCCTAAGTTGTTTCTTGAGGTGGTTTGCAAACTCTAAACTGGTTCTTAGCACTCCTATGTTATTTAATCATTATTTTTCATTAAAACTATGGCTGGAACCAGATCCTAGGAGACAAGGAAAAGCTGTTTTTGCCACTTGGCAGCCTTGTCTCCCTTTAACTTCATGGTTTCCAAGTTTCAGCTCCTTATAAATAGGAGCAGCCCTTTCACTATGAGATAACCATTCTTTCATACACAAATACTCTTATACAATCATTCTCTCTCTTTCACTCTGCTATTCACGTTTCCAACTGCTGCAGTGGCTGGAACTCTTAATTTTCTTGCATTTTAGTCCACCCAATAAGACTAAAACTCTTCCTTTGCATCTATATATTACTAAAGACCATCTTTCTAGTCTAAGATCATCATCTTAAACTCATTCATACATCTGAAATCACTCTTTCTCCTCGTTGCATGCATAATCAACTGTTGTTTCTACAGACACAGTGGCTGATTGTTGTTCTCCTTACATATATTACAAGCTAAAATCATACTTTCGTGCATGATACATACTAGATTGCACACATGAGTGGTTGATCATTCATCGCCGTCTCATTCCATATCAAGGAACATGAAATAATGCCTTTAGTCGATCACTAAAGTCCGAATTCCATGCTTTTATATAACTATGCTAACATATAAGCATGATCGCGGTTTGGTTAGCTTATAAACAGCTGCATTACAAACAAAACATCATCATCAATTCTTTCTTTCATACAAACATCTCATTTTACCCCAAGAACTCTATAAGTGTTGAGCCATTCAAGACCCCATCCCCACGTTCATAGTAGTCTTTGCACTAAAGCAGCATCTTCTATTTTCTGGTATCTTATATTATTGTATTTTACTTTCAGTTTTCTACTTTTCAGTGCAAGCTTATTCCAGTTAACTGGTCCATTTTATGTTTCAGTCCTTTATTTTCAATATTTACATTTCAGCAACTTTGCTTCTAGTTATTTGAATTTCAGTTCTTTTATTTTCTGCTATTTAAGCTTCAACACTTTGAATCTTAGTTATTTACACTCCATTACCCTTGAATCCAGTTAACTGATCCTATTTTTATTTCAGTTCTTTAAATTACCAGCTTTTAATTGTTATATATATTTTTCTAACTACCTACTGTACATATATCTACCTATACTTATATGTCTCTAATTTTTATGTTTAATTATGCTATCTTAATTTTTGAGTAACAAACAAGTAATCACACATTTTCATAAATAAAAAATTACCACGAACACAAGGTCGTTAACATAGATTCTCGGTATTATTCACCTAATTCAGATCAAGAAGGTGGAACTGATGAAAAAGGAATGCAAGATAGAATGAGATGTATTTTGAAATAAATTTACCAGTTTTCTTCTGATAACACATAATGGAAAAAGAGAGTCAATGATCTAATATGTAATTTCTCTTCCCTACAACTTTCCACGACAAAGAGGAAAAAGCAAAGAAAAGGTAGAAAAGCCACAAGCATAGCCTGTGGTAACAAAATCTGTCTTATAATAAAGACACAAGGATAGCAGAGCAGACCAAAGGGCAAACAATAATACTAATCCAAACCAATGCACAAATATTAAAATTCTTCATAACTAACTGAAACAAGTGCAAACACCACGGCAAATATAAATAGGAAAGTGCAAAAAAATAAAGTCCCCTTTGCCCAATGAAAGTTGAAGTATACTTGAACTAACAGCAAAACAAGTGCTCCCAACACATTGAAAACTGTCTAACAAGTGATAACTTAATATAAAGCTAGAAGACTCTGAACCCTCGAAGAAAAGAAAAGGAATTTACAGTTCAACAGCTCCCTTGCTGTGCTGAAATTGGGACCACAAGACTAGAAAGAGCATCAAAATAACACCATTTTTTTAAAACAAGAGCAGAAGAAATACTGATATAAGAATATCAGCTTGTTGAAGACCATTACCCTTCCGTTTTGGTAACAAACCAGCAGATTCAGCTGAAACAGGTAGAATTGTGAAAAGACCAGCTTCATCATCAAAATTCTCTTTCTTCAAGTTTCCCTCAAAAGAACCAGTCTTCACAGCTTCAGATTCAGCCAATTTTGCATAGGAAGTTGCTTGAGCATGCAACTTAATTGAGGCCGGGGTTTTTAAACGAGTATCCTGAGAAACAAACAGCTAAAGAAATTGAGAAAACCCAGAATAGCCTTTGCGGTAGAAGGAAACAACATAACCAAAATGGACCAAATTTTAAAACCTTGATCATGTTATCTATTGGCTTCAGCTCCTCCTTACTCTTCTCAACTGAACTGTCCCCTATAATTATTATGTAAGTATTAGAACTATCGCTCAGTCGTAAAAGTAGTGAAAAACAAACCAAGGCATAATATCTTTTGGAGGCTACGATTACCAGCATTAGCATGATGAGTAGAGTCAAGTACACGGTCCATCATATTTTGAGTCAAAGGTCCAGGATTTATAAGAGATATACTTCGGATTTCATAACGAATCGCCTCAAGTTGTGCCATTGTATCTTGAAGTTCTTTGTGAACCTAAACAAAGCAAAATACTAGGGTAATAAACCAAAACGAACAAACCCAATTTTTGTGCTTGCTCAAGTAAATTTATTATTTGATAAATCCATTGTAAATCTATTTATTTGATCTCTCCATTGATTAATGAGAGGTGGTACCTGGCGAGCTTGGGACTGTTGCATGACATTTTCGAACTGTCCACGAGCTAATTGAACATACCCAATTGCTCGACCTGCTAATCTTCCTGCTGTTCTGGCAATAATCGGAAGATCCTTTGGCCCTAAAAACCAAATATACATAAACCCCTTTCAGGTTTGCTCTTCCAAAACTTGATGTTATTCTCAGACACACAACTAGCTTTTCAAACAAAGCAAACTCAGATAAACCCCAACTTCCAGTTAAAACTCAGAAAGAGGGATAGCGACAGCGAGAGAAAGAAAGTTAGTTTTACCAACGAGAGCAGCGGTTGCTCCGATTAACAGGAAAAGCTCTCCATAAGAAATGCCTAGCATTTTGGGGCTTTAAACTGATTCAGGCATTCAAGAGGAGGAGCTTCTGACCGTAAGGAGGAATAAATAATAATGTAATATTTGGAGAAGAGTTTCCTAACTTCCTTTGTACAGTCGTTTATTGAAACAAAATTGTCGTTTCCCTCTGGAATTGTAGCAATTAAAAGGCTTTCACCACATCCAATCTCTAAATTCAAATCCCCAGATTCAAAGCGACAATAATACCAGTACCACTGAACCCATTATAGACAAAATGAGTCAATAGGTATCACAGAAAGCCACCATGAGGAGCAAGTCACTGAGCCCTCTACTGCAAGTCAACAATGGATTACGACAGGCCAAAATTTCAAACCCAACAATTGCAATTATGAAGTGCTGTAGTAGTTTCGGTTTCATAATCGTAACTTTCGATATCTAGTTTTCATGAAGATTTAAGGAAAAATTACAGGTCTTTCGGTGGTTGAAGGTCTGGTGAGTAGGGATGTCAATGGTTGTTTTATTAAGGAAAGTCTTAGCGAAGAAAAATCATTTAAGTTGATTTCTGAAGGAAATCCTTAATAGTTATTTGGATATAAAGATACAATAAAAGACAACCTGCGGACATGCCCACCGAAAAAAAAAAAAAAAAAACCCTAGCCTAGGTCTCTCTCTTTTTAATTGCATTTTCTCCCAACAAAAAAGTCAGCGTCACACCGTTTGGAGGCCGGAGAGGAGCTTTTCCATTCTCCTTCTCCGGCCTCCTCTCCTCACCTTCTTCCTCCTCTCTCTGCTTTTTTTTTTTCTTGTTCTTTTTCGGTTTTAATAAGTCCAGATCTAGATCTGGTTTATAGCACTACCTTTTGTGTATGTTTTAGTCCGGTCCACGTTTTAAATATGAGATTTCTTCTCAGATCTCGATTTGTTTAGTGACCGATTTTTGTTTTGTTTTTTTTTTTTACAGGCATGATTTCAATTAGTGTTGGTCTCATATAGTCTACCCTGCCAAGAATGCAGCTAGGAGCAAGTGTTGGAGGCAATAGATTACTGGTGATCCTTGTTATCTCTTTCTCTTGAAGAATTAGGGCAACTCATACATTTGTTCGTAGTTGTGTTTGTGATCCATTTTTCGTCTCTTTTCTTATGCTTACATTATAATTTGAAGCTTTTGCTTTGATTAATAATAGTCTCTTAATGAGCCGTTTATTTGGCAACCTATGGAGGAGGTTTCAATGGTTATGTCTCCATAAGTAACCATTATTAAAATGTGTGTAATAATAAATTTATTATTTAAATTAGCATATCACTAAGTTGACTTTCTAAAAAAAAATTATAATATCAAAGCTAATTAATTACAATAAATTTTGTTGCATAACTACCAATTTAATTACAACCGTTAGATTTTCATCCAACGGCTAGAAAAACAATAACCATCGATGAGTAAATATAGTAGTAACCATTGAAACCTCACCTATTTATATAGGGTAATATTTTAATGGAGATTTTTATTTTTACTCCATGAATGGGTACTCTAATTTGAGCCATTGGATTTTAATCTAATGGCTAAAATAATATTCGTAGATTTACTTTAAAAAATTATTATAAATAATACATATATAAATATAGAAAGTTATTTAAAACAAAAAAGATGGATAACCTGATGAGTAGGTCAATTTTTTAATTTTTTTATTTTTATAAGATAATAAAACTAGTAAAAAATAATTAATAATCTCAAATCACTCTCAACTATCTTATTCGTTGAAAAAAAAAAACAAAAGATGTATAAATTTTAAGTTGTTGCATGCATAATTTTTTTTTAAACAAATTTTTTTTCAATATAGTTGTTTTATTTATTTATTTTTATTTAAGAAAACAACTTATTCATAATATGAAAATTATACTACCTTGGATTTTACCTTTCGTACAGTAAAAAAGAAATTTTATGAAATATTGAAAGTACAATTACATATAGTTTTCTGCTATCATGGTGTTTATTTTTTTTCTTTAAATATTAGCTTTGGTCTCTAATCTCAGTATGTACAATCATGTTATAAATCATATCAAAACTGTGATAATATAATTTAGCAGAATGTGACATTTAAAAGTTTAAGGATTAAGTTGAGATAGATCAAAATTTAATAACTAAGAATTTGTTTGGATACAAATTTATTTTGTGTTTTTTGTTTTTTAAAATAAAATAGAAGGTTAAGATTATTTCAAGTAAATTCTTGAGAAAATTCGACCATTCTTTTTATTTTTAAAAATAAAAAACACAAAATAAAAGTATATCCAAACAAGCACTAAATCTTTTAAGAATTATATATAAAAATGAGATTTAGGCTATTATTCACATGTTAAATATATAATTATCGAAATACTTATAATTTTTTATTTTCTACTAGAGTATCATTTGGTTTTCTTTAACTTTATGGGTTTTTTTTTTTCATTTAGCAAAATAATGTTGACCGAGAAAAAAAATTATATCGACCACAAAAAAACTTTAATGAAGTGTTAGGACTAATTTATTAAATTTTTCACACATTTGATAATATAATACATATGATAGAGTTCAAAAAGAGACAAAAAAGTAGAAAAATATAATAGAGAATGAAATAGATTTAGCACTCCTCTTTATACAAAATTCCTTTCTACTATAATTGAGGGGTTAACAACTTCGAGAGAGTAATAATATTCATCTAGATAGGATAAAAATACTACCTACATGTCAGATTTTCATTGATAAAGTCATTTTGCAAAGTTGTAAACGAATTCAGTACAACTCATAATCGTTTAGTCTTCACATCTGTTAAACATTAATAATTGACATGTGGATTATTTTCGATAAACCCAATTGAGATGGAAAATATTTTGAATCTATATACTTTCTTGCTATCTTTTTGCATCTTGAATCGACCTTTTATCATTGGAGTCCTACTGACAAGTATCTCATCAGATTCTAACACATTTTCGAGCAGAATCAGGCACATAGAGAGCAACTATACTTAGAGATGTCAAATAGGCCGTGCTTGCAACTATAGTTAGAGATTTCAATGGTACAGCCCGTGAAATATAGGCCCGCTTGTGCTTTATGTCGTGAGCACGACCTAACAAAACATCGTGTCGTACTCATGCTGGCCCAAGTTTCAAAACTCTAGGCTCGGTACGACGCACAAGCTCGTGCTGCTCATATTGTGCTCCTATTGTGCTCGTGTCGTGCTTGTGCTCGTGTCGTATGGTGCTCGTACTTATGCTTGTGCTAGGCTCTTATCTTGTCGAGTATAGTGAGCTCAATGTACTAGCATATCTTTGTGTCTAACTTCAGTCGACCCATTAAATTATTGTAGCAGTCAATATTTTATGAAGTTTTTAAAATTATTTGATTCAAAACAGTAACAAAATTATGTAATATACCCATAATTATTTAGAAAGAAAATACTCAATTAAAAATCACTAATGCAAACCTGTTTTTGAAATAAAGAACAAGAAAAATAAGTTTATTTATAAGTAAAGATAAAAAAGACATATAAAATTTTCAAATATAAATAATATAACAAATCTCTTAGGTGGGAATACTAATTTTTTCGTCAAAATAAATTGAGTAATCCTAATTAGATTGATACGTACCCAAACTATTATTATTTGTATATTCTCTAAACTTTATTTAGAAACTACAAAATGTTTAAAATATGAAAATCAAGGGATATTGCTACTAGTGGTCGCATCATTTGTAGCCAAGTCTGTAAAATTTTCAACCATATTATCTTGGAGTTATTGTTTTCTTCTTCTTGCATCTTCCCAATCTTTCACACACATTAAAACCTCCAAAATATTTAGCAATAATCGAGCCCTTCATTCATCTAGTACTTGACCACTTGCACTAAAAGCTTGTTCACTTGAAATTGTAGACACTAGAGAAGTGAGTACATCACATGTCATGATAGAAAGTACTAGATAAATAATTGCATATTTTTTCCACCATGCTAATATATCAAATTTATTGAAATCAGGGTACTCACTAATAATATAATTATAATCAGGATCTAAATATTTCTTTAACTCAGTGTGTGATGTAGTAGATGATGATGAGTATGCACTTGGACCAATAATATCTAGTAATTCCTTCTAAAAATTATCCCCTAAATTAAAATTAGCACTTGTTGTAGCGGGAGATGGTGATGTATTTCTATATTTTGCAGTATATACATTAAATATGGATTTCACACATTCTTCTACTTCTTCTGGAGTTATTACCATATCAATTCTTAATTTTGGAGCTATTCCCAATAAAAGAATTTGACAACCTGCTAATTTGACTCTAGGGTCTAGGACAACCCCTAGAGCATAAACATTAGACCACCGGGCCAATATTTCTTGAATTGTTTCTCCATGGCATCATATATATGTTGAAATAGATAATTCCCCCTATACCTAGCAAATATTGTGGCAATGTTGTATGAATGATGCAATGCATGTGGTATAGTAGGATAATACACACCTGAAAGAACAATAATCACATCATAAAAAACTTTTAGAAAATGATAAAAATACTCACCAATTTGCCAATCTACTGGGGTAATTTGTGGATCGGAGTACTTATTGTTTGCGTATATTATGATCACATCTTTGTAGCTGAGGCATGATTTCAACATCAAGTATGTTGAATTCCATCTGTGACCTAAATCAGTAGGAAATTTCCTTGGCCTCATATTAGCATCTTTACAAAAATTACCAAATTCTTGAATTCAAGATCTAGTACTCATTATAAAAGATAATGTATGCCTAATATTATCCAAAAAAAGGATTAATTTTTTTAAGGCCAGATTGGATAACCAAATTTATTATGTGACATGCACATTTTTGCTGAAGAAGTGATGTACCATGAGGTGGTTTTAAAGATGCTTTAAAGAGCTCAATTGCAGCATTATTAGCAGATGCATTATCAAAAGTAATACTACAAACTTTTTCTTTTATTCCATACAATTCGAAAACTTCCATGATGCCATTGTAAATAGCAGTTGCATTATATGGATATGGAGCTAATCGAAAACCAGTTATTCTTTTTTGAAAAGTCCAGTCTGTATCTACCGCTGTAACACATAAAAATCCAAGTTTAGTGCGCCCTTCCCACATGTCTGATGTGCATGCAATGGTCGCATTAAGGAACTAAATTTAGCAATTAAACTTTCCCGGGTGGTATTAAAGAACTTAAGGATATCAGATCTAGTTATATTTCTAGAATATCATTTATATTGTGGGCAAAAATATTTTGAATAAACTCTTCAAATGCTTCATCATTAGCAAGACTAATGGGAAGTTAGGCACTGGACAAGTATCTTGCCAACCATTCCCTAGCCTTTGTCAGGTCATATGACCAAGTTTGAAGATCATTAATGTTAAGTGAAAGACTCGTTTGGTGGGAATTTAAGCAATCTCCACTTTTTTTAGGCACTTTTTATAGTGTCTATCTAGATGACCAGTGCCACCAGTACTTTTAGCTGAAAAATCTTTTTTGCAAAACTTACATATTGCTCTTGCCTCCATTTTACCTTCTGGGCCAGGAAGTTGCTCAATGGCAAAATACTTCCACACCTCTGATGTTTTTTGTCTCTTCCTTTTGCGGCTTGTGCAAGGTGTCTCAATAGGTATAGGATGAGACATAGTAGTGTCGGCCTCAGCCATGTTATCATTATTACCATCATCAGCTTCAGGATCATTAAATTCATTATATTCACCATAGTCAATATTCTCCAAATCAAAACCCCTTGGAATATCTCTTTGGTTCATTGCTATTACCTATTAATAACAAAAATAAAAGAAAAATTAAGAGATGAAAAGGAAAAAAAAAAGTAGTAGTATAGTAAAAAAGAAAAAAGGAGCTTCCTAATTAATGTCTCTTAACAAGCTTAATTTGTAAAATATTAGCCATGACATGAAATTTATACATTTTATAGATCTATATAGAATATAATAGTTATCAAACTCAAAAGTTAAAATGGACATAGGTGTACATTACAATAAATTTATACCCAAATTTACAACAATAAAAAAAGAAGAACTTAATTAATTAAATTAAAACTTATCTTGAACTTGTGAGATTGAACATATAAGAGCTTTTGAGAGAACAATAGACATAAGATAAACTACAATTAGAAGAATAGTAAATAGAATTAGTAAGTGATGGTAATTTGTTTAGAAGAACATTATTGTTGGGTATTTATAGAATTCCTAAAAGAAAAAAAAAAGAGATATTATTAATATTCAGCAATGACTCTATTTGGAATAAATACCCAATAATTGGAAATGAAAAGAATTTAAATTGGATGAATTAAAATGCAATATAATCTTTTTGATTGGCAACAACACCAACAAATCACGTCATAAAGTGACAATTGATATCTATATTATAGAGTAAAAAGGAAAAAATAATTTTAATTTAAGAGTAAGAATCAACTAATTGATAGTCTTGCTCAGCAACGACTCTCTACAAATAAGTTTAGCTTCCATATCATTAGTTTGTACAAAGTTCTGAAAATCTTGTTTTGCTTGTTGCAAAAGGATTTTCGATTTTCGACTGACAAGTGATTTTTTTTTTTTTTCAAATTATGTGATTAGCGTATGTTTGTTCGATAAGAGAATGAATCTTTAAAATTTTTAATATCGATTTAGCCATTTTATAGTGAGATTCAAAATCAATTTTTATAGAGCACTTAGTCTTTTCTACTAGTAGTTATTAGTATTAATTCTTTTTAATATGTAAAATTGGTCATTTAAGTAGATAAAAAAGAATTGGGCGCGTCTACAGTAGAGGCGCCCCTACGTAGGGCCCTATCTATTCACCGTTGGATGGGAATCTGTATATAAATAGATTCTCCACAGATTCCCGTTATTCCCCACAGATTCCCATCCAATGATAATTAAGGCATGACTCTACGTAGGGACGCCCCTACCGTAGCCATCCCCAAAAGAATTTGTCATTTAAGTCTTTAAGATTATTGAAGTAAAAATAAATATTTTTTAAAATACTTTGAGTCGTGCTTTTTGGGTCGTACCCTACTTGTGTCGTGCTCGTGTCCAAGGTCATGTCATGCCATGCTTGTAGGGTGCTCGTGCCCAAGGTCGTATTGTGCCGTGCCAGCCCATAGTACTGGAAAATTAGAGCCCGGTATGACCCAAGCACGGCCCAAAGCCACCTCGTGCCTTGCCATGCCCTCGTGTCAAATAGGCGGCCCAGCCTACTTGATATTTCTAACTATAGTTGTACAGCCAGTTAAAGATTTGGACCTCATCTAATTTGACAATCCATGTTTTACTATTTGATTCAACACTTAGGCTATATTTGACAGAGTGGATTTTTGGAGGAATGGAGAGGAGTGGGGGGGAGGGGAAATTCTTTCGTTTGGCATAGGGGAGGACTCCCTCCGGGCGCACCATATTGCATCTTTCCAAAGTTAGAAGGATTGGAGAGAAGTGAGAGTGAACAAAAATTGAAATGATCAATTTACCATCTGAAGTAATTATTTCAAAAATAATGCAATGTGTAACATAGCAATTTTACAAATAAATACTATCCATCTATCTCACTCTCTATCTTTCTTACCGAACAATATATAAGATTCTTACCCTCCTCTCCCTCAATAACATTCTCTCTTTTTTCTTAACTCTTTATCCTTTCTACTTTTCGTCCCTCTTACCAAACATAGCCTTACCATACTTGACCAATTCTATAGTGTAGGAACAAGATTTTTGCGCCAACAAATATAGGACTCTAAGGGCTTGTTTTATGTACTTTTGTTTTGTATTTTTTATTTTCTTAAATAAAATGGAAGGTGAAGATCTTTTCAAATAAAATATTGAGAAAATCTAACCGCTCTTTTTATTTTTAAAAATACAAACCAAAAATGTATTTAAATATGATGTTTATATGTAAATATCTCTACTGTTTTTAATTATTTTGGTTTTTCTCATCATTTTGTGCGCGCATGTTTCTTCGGCTAAACAAAATAGGAAAAGTTGATAAATATCTATTTTTAAAACTATATTTTCATAAATACTTATTTTTTATTTTTATTTCATAAATACCTATTTTTATACTTTTTTTCTGGAGAAATACAGACTACTATTGTTTTATACATGAAATATATACCGTGGTCTACATTTCATGAATAAAAGTTGACTCATTAAGTCAAATTTATAATAAAAAATATAAATCGTGATAAATATTATATTGTAAATATATACTGTTTATATTTTACATATTTTTATGTGTACCCGTGAATAAAATTTACATTATAAATATGGATCACTCATATTTTGCATAAGAAATGTGGACCATAAAAATAAATATTTTTGAAAAAAAAATTAAAAAATAGTATTTATGAAAATCAATTTTAAAAAGGGCTGCTAGGCATAGATTTCTCAAAAAAAAAAAAAAAAATCACATCATGGCCAAAAAAAAACCAAGTGAGTGTAGGTGTATACAAAAGCTCCATTTTCAGCGCTATCCCAAACCTTAACCCCTCCCGGGGTTTACCGATTACCAACTTTCCCCATTTTTCCTCCACTTTCCCAAGAACCATACACGTTCTCACAGCATCTGATCTAACTTACTTTCATTCTCTTTACCTTTCTTTCTTTCCGCCACTGTACAGAGCGAAAAGGGTTTTGATTCTCTTCAAGTTTTTCCTTCGAAAACACTCCATTAACTCTAATCAAATCACACCCATTTCCAAACCCAACGAGATCGACCTGAAAATAAGCTTAAATCTCTCGTACCCACTTCGAGTTTTCCATGGATTTCGTCGAATTGGAGGCGATCGAGGGCCTCCGATGGTCCTGGAACTCATGGCCGGCTTCGAAGCCCGATTCAACGGCTCTGATTATCCCTCTCAGCATCATGTGCACGCCATTGATGCAGCAACCGGAGCTTCCCATTCTGCCGTACGAACCGGTCGTTTGCTCCCAATGCGGCGCCGTTTTGAACCCTTATGCCAGGGTTCAATACGATTCCCGCGTTTGGTTCTGTCCCTTTTGCCACCACAAGAACTCGTTCCCCGTCTCTTATGCCGGTATCGGAGAGACCAACCTCCCCGCCGAGCTTTTCCCGACTTATAGCGTTGTTGAGTACGCGCCTGGCCGGAAAATCACGAGCGCCGGTGCGAGCACGGGTTCTAGTATGAACCTGAACTACACCAGGGCAAATGGGTTGTCGTCGTCTTCGTTGTCATTGTCGTCTATGGCTTCGTCTTCGTCGTCGTTGCCGGGTTTGGATTCGCGGGCGATCGGTCCCGCATTTGTGTTTGTTGTGGATACTTGTTCGGCTGAAGATGAGCTTCGGGCGCTCAAGAATGAGCTGTTGCTTGTTGTGGAACAGTTGCCCGAGAGTGCTCTTGTGAGTCTGATTACGTTTGATTCAATGGTTCATGTTAATGATCTCAGATTTTCGGAGTGTTCGAGGGTCGTTTTGTTTCATGGAGAACGCGAGCTGTCATCGGATCAGGTATATAGTTTGAAATTTTGTTTTGCTTTTAATAATTCTCTGTTGTGTTTTTAGTTATCTTAAGTTCTTCATTGAGGATTTATAGTGTACAATTTAGTATTTGGCAATGGTAAGAGGTGAGCTCGATTCTAAGCTAATCCGTTTCTGCTTTTTCTGGAACTCTGTAGTCCTGATAGTGGACAGATTCCTTTTTGTGAGAAGAATACCGTCTAGTATCTAACATTGTGCAAAATAGTCTGTCATTTGGCATCTAAATAGAAGCAAAACCACTTAGTATGTAGTCAATGCATTGAAGGAAGTCTCATAAGTTCCGATATCTAGAATTTTGTGGTTCAAGCGTCATTGTAACTGTCAATCTGAACTCCTGGTCTTCTTATTTGCTATAATAGTTGAAAGCGAGCTAATATATTAACTAAACCCTCAAGTCTTAACCCCTTTTTCATTTCCCTCTAATTAGTAATTAGAAACGTTCCACGAGAGTTTGAGAGGGAGCGAATAGTTGGCAAGTAAGGTTGCTTGGTGTATTATGGATCCCTTTTAATTTTCTTGATCCCTTATTAGCTTTTAACTTCTTACATTTTAACCATGGATTCTCTTAAAATCCTCAGACCCAAAGGTTTCTGGGGTTTAAACACACGAACCAAAAGCAACTTGGGACTACATCATTTCTCCAGAATCAGGGCTTTTTGATACCAGTTTCTGAATGCGAGTTCAATTTTACAACTGCGATTGAAGAGCTTCATTGCTCACATGAAGTTGTACGAGGCCATCGCCCTAAAAGATGTACCGGGGCAGCAATATCAGCTGCAGTCGGGCTTCTGGAAGGATGCTTAGTAAACATTGGTTCACGGATCATGGTCTTCACATCTGGACCTGCAACTCTAGGTCCAGGAATTATTGTAGATTCCGATCTTAGTAATGCCATCAGAACTCACCGTGACCTCATCAATGGTTGTGCACCTTACTATAGAAGATCTTGCAGCTTCTACAGGCGAGTGTCACAGAGGTTATTAGATGCATCTATTGTTCTTGATTTGTTTGCTTGTTCTCTTGATCAAGTTGGATCAGCAGAGCTCAAGGACGCTGTTGAGAACTCAGGTGGTTTCATGATGTTAGGAGAGTCATTTGAGTCGAGTCAATTCAGAAACTGCTTGCGGCACATTTTTACCCATGATGAAGAGGGGCATTTGAAGATGTATTTTGATGCAACTATTGAGGTAGTGACGACAAAAGATGTAAAAATATGTGGAGCCTTAGGCCCTTGTGTTTCTCTTCAGAAAAGGAACAATTTAGTGAGTAGTGACGAGACTGGGAAGGGTGGCACCTTTATGTGGAAATTGGGTACGCTAACTAATAAAACATGCATTGCATTCTTCTTCCAAGTGAGTGATGAGCGGGATATTCAACCTGGATCTGCATTCTTCATACAGTTCATAACAAGATACAGACAAGGGAATATGGGAATCCGGAAAAGAGTGACAACTGCCGCAAGAAGATGGGTTGGGAAACGAGCACCTGAAATTGGTGCAGGTTTTGATCAAGAGGCAGCAGCTTCTGTGATGGCTAGGCTTGCCATTGATCGAGCAGAGGGGCATTTTGCCCGAGATGTCATTAGATGGCTGGATGACGCACTGATCCATTTTGCTTCAAAGTTTGGAGACTATGTGCCGGAAGATCCATCTTCATTTCGCTTGTCTTCCAACTTCTCCCTGTATCCCCAATTCATGTACTACTTAAGGAGGTCTCAGTTTATTGATGTTTTTAACAGTACTCCAGATGAGACTGCTTTCTTTCGGCTAATGTTGAACCGTGAAGGAGTGGTTGGTTCACTTATCATGATCCAACCTACGCTTTTCCAGTACTCCTTTGATGGTCCACCTGTTCCAGTCCTCCTAGATGTTCGTTCCATTGCTCCGGATGTAATCTTGCTCTTTGATTCTTACTTCTATGTGGTTATTCATTATGGATCGAAGATTGCTCAATGGAGGAAGCTTGGCTATGACAAGGACCCGAACCATGAGAATTTAAGAAAGTTGTTGGAAGCCCCAGAGGTTGATGCAGTGCAATTGGTGGCTGAACGGGTTCCAGCACCTAAGCTTATAAGGTGCGACCAACATAGTAGTCAGGCAAGGTTCCTTCTGGCCAAGTTGAATCCTTCTGTTACTCAAAATTCAACATACACAAATGGGTCGGATGTTATTTTCACAGATGATTTGAGTTTGCAAGTCTTTTTAGATCACTTGCAGGTCCTGGCAGTGCAGGGTTGATAAGGTGGATCCTTGTATATACTTTTATCTGTTTATCTACATTATATAACTCATACAGAAATTTTTTGTGCATAACTTTGGAGAGAATAGATGCGTAGTTTTCTTTACCAGCTATAGGTGTCAATCCTTGCTTTGAGTGTGAGTATGGTTTTCACTTTCCTTTTTTGAGTTATCTTATGGTTTTATGTGACCAGAGTTCAAATGTTGACCCCAGTTTTCTTTGATGTTGAGTTCCAATACTGAAACTGTTTACTTCAGTTATTTGAATACTTTGTTGCTCCTTGTGAGGGAAGAAGTAAATCATAAATTTTGTCTAAGAAGTGTGTGTGTGTGTTTATTTATTTATTTATTTTTTTTCCGCGCTAGAAGTAGAACTAGGGATCTGGTAGAAATTAATAAACTGGAAGGGCAACTTTCATGAACAGAAAATGTAAACAGGAATTTAAGACTTAGCAATTAGAATTTATCACTGTCAACGACGTTTAATTCAAGTGTACATTCTGAACTTCAAATAGGAAAAATACATAAACTATTCACCATTCATTGTGATTTTTGAGAGTCCAGACAATCCTTCTTTCCAAGCCAGCTTCTAATGTTTGGCAAACATACTCTTTAACCCCCCCTTTTTTTTTAATATTGTTAATATTAGTTATTACTTTGTGACAGGCTTAACTTGGATAATTATCATTGAGCTCAAAACTTGAGGTCCATAATTCATAGAGAAAAGGACATTGATAGGACTAATTTAGGCTCTTTAGTCTTTTTTAGGACCACTTTGTTAGATAAAGTTTTTTGGGGCTTTTAGAAATATGACCAAATTTTAGGCCTAATTTCAGTAAATGTCCCTTTGTCAAATATTATAGCAAAATGTCCGGTATATATGCATATATACCAAGTGTAAAATTTTATATACCAAGTATAAAAAATTATATACCCAGTGTATTTCAGTACAGTAACTAAAATTGATAGATACGTGTATCTACCAAGTATAAAAATATATATACCTAGACATTTAGCTATAAAATTTTAAAAGTGGACATCTACTTAATCAAATTTAAAATTTTGGTCATACACCTAAATTTCTCAAGTTTTTTTTTAGGAGTAAAAGTGGGGCTCATTTAAAGCAAAAAAATGAAATACCTCCAGCTCAAACCCTGTGACACCCTCACACTTTCCTGTAAAAAGCTATTTCCCTCTCCTCTTTTTCCTCTCTCACCATTTCTCTCTCATCTCTCTCCATCTTTTCTAAAAAAAAAAACCTTATAAAACCCAAATTCAAAACCACCAAAGCCGCCCAAAACCACCTTAATCTTCTCTTCTCTGTCCGCTTGTCTCGTCCTTTCCTTCGTCTTCTCTTCTCAAGCAATCTAAAAGCGCCTAAAGTTGCTAAAACTCACTCAGCCGAAGCTGAAAAGCCGTCCTCCGCAAAAACTTAAGCGTCGACATTGTCAGAAAAGAAGAAAAAGCCATCGTCAAAGTCACCGACAAAAGCTCTAATGCCGAAGCCTGATATCTTAGAGGAAAATCCAGTCAATTTGAAGGGGAAAAGGGCGAAAGAAAAGGTTAGTTTTTTAATTTTATTTTTCAAAAAATATTATTTTTTTGACAGTATTTCGTAGAATTAAAAAAAACTTATCTTAGTAATACCGGCTGATATATTTCTTAGTATGGTTTATGATTTTTGTGAAATTTAACACCTTTATGGGATTTGTTGGTAGTATGGTTGGTGTTTTTGTGTGGGTTTATGTTGTTAGTCATTGATCCAACGATCATGACCTATTTTCGGGTTTGATAATGTTATGGGGGTGAATGTTTCAGAAACATTGATTAGGTTGCATGTTTTGATAGAGTCAAGAACATCCTAACCTAAGGTTAAGTTGTTCATGGTCATAGTCAAGATCTTCGTAACCTGGGTCAAGCTCTTCCTGACTCTAGTCAAAATAGTATTGACCCTAGTCAAGATCTTCATGACCCGATGTCAATAAGCACATGAGCAGAGGTTAAGACACTCGTGACTAGAGGACAAAAATTATTGACTTGTGGTCAAAAACCTCTTGACTATAGTAAATGATTACGTTAAATTAGTTTTTAATTTTTTTGATTATGTTAAATTAGTTTTTATTTTTTTTTTCTAGGTCAAGAATCACCTGACACTGGGTTAAGGATCACTTGACACTGGGTTAATGATCACTTGACCTAGGATCATGAATCACTTGACTTTGGGTCAAGTCTCACTTGACTCTGACTTTATGTTATTGCTTTATTTTAACTTGATGTTTTACTATTATTCAGCAGGGACTGTGGTATGTTTGTCATCAAGTATGCTGAGTTTCTGTCCGATAAGCTAGTTACGAATATTAAAGACGAGAAAATGGAATACTTCCGTCATAAGTTTGCGTGCAAGTTGTACTATCATGGATTGTAGAAATATGAAGACTATGCAGAAATTGGCCGAGAGGAGTGACCCAAAGACTATCTTTAATTTTTGTTATGGTTAAGACAATTGCTTTTTTTTTTTTTTTTTTTTTATAAGCTTGTACTTTCTATGGTTGTTAAATAATATCTAGTTTGTACTTATGTTTTCTGGTATTGGTATAATTATTATTTTGTCAAAACTTATCTATTGAGTAAACGTTTTAGTGAAAGTCAGATCATTTGATAAATACCTCATTTATTATTTTAGGTCAAGACCAGCTTGACTGTAGGTTAGGAACATCTTGACTACAGGTCAAGTAAAATTTCGCCCCACGTGACGCACAAATTGACCCCACCCCAGGTCATGAATTACTTGACCTAAGGTCAATAAATTATTGACCATAGTTTCAGCTGATTGATGAACTTCGAAGAAATACATGCACATAAAAGAGCTATTCAATTTTTAGATAAAAAAACATTGTGACCCCAGTGAAGAAAATCTTAACTTGGGGTCAATAAGCTTTTTATCTAAGTTACATTGTCTTCCGTTATTTAGGTACTTTATAAACTTCTTACTAGTTAAGTTTTTTCTTTCTAAAAAAAAATTACTAAAATGATTGTTAAGAAAGAGAGAAGAAAGAGTTGGACAGAGAGAGAGAGAGAGAGATAGATAGAGATATCATTAACAACAAAAAATATTAGATTTTGAAGTGAAGAGATTGATTAGAAAAGAGAGGAAAAAGTACTTTCATATTTCTATGAGTTGAAAATAGAAGCTCAAATGTTTTGGAGAGGAGCATTTAATGTCTACCTATCAAGTCCTTACTTTTGGCCAAGAAGGAGACATGGAAATTCATTTTTTTCTCTCTCCACTAATCCTAAGTTTTGGTCCTCAAAAAAATCACTATATCAATGTAGTCCTAAAAAAGACTAAAGGATCCCAACTAGTCCGATCCATGTCCTTCTCTCTAATTCATTCCCTCCCCTAATTAGTTAGTTATTACCCCTACTTCCCCCCTCCTCCTTCCCCACCCCACCCCACCCCCCCTATTTCTGACGAAGGTGAAAGGGTCTTTCTTAAACTAGTCCATGACATGCCCAGAAGATGAGATTTTTGGACCAACTCAATTTTTTAAAAAAAAGAAAAGAAAAAAGAACAAAAAAAAAGAGTGAAGTGGGAAATTCTTGCCAAGAGATTGTTATGTAAAGTGAGTTGCCCCGTTTGTGGATTTGGTAGTGACACTATTGACAAGGACAGCCTGTATGTTTCAGAAAATATAACCCCATCTTTTTGTTCTGATTGGATGCTTAGAAAAATGAATAATTACAAATCCACAGCGAAAAGTACCTTATGCTAAGGAACAAATGTAACTCACCGAATTGATTGTCCTTTTCAAGAGTCATTTGTCACAGAGAGAGAGAGAGAGAGAGAGAGAGAGAGAGAGAGAATCGAACAAGTATAGATCACTATTTAAAGCCATGAAGATCATCTCAAACCAAACACAAGTTGCTCTTTGAAAAAGGCTTTTGTCATTAAAAGAGAGATATACAAGGAGAAACGTTTATTTTTTCTTTTGTCATCCCTCGTAAACAAATAGTCAGACACTATATGCTTTGTCAGGTCCATCTCTATCACCATATAAAATGGTGTGGCGATATCATTGAGGAAGCAATTATAATTTACTAACATTCACAAATTGGAGTAAGTGTGCGTAAGTAAGGAATGGGAAAATATAAAATGAATTATATAACTAACTACTAGTGTATTTGTATTCGGGAAGGTTATAACCTCTTAATCAATAAAGCATTTAACAAGCAACATTTTTTAGGAAGATAAATTAATTAAGAATTTAGGAGAACAAAAGAAAAAGTAATAGGACCTAAACTGGTGTAGTAGCAAACTTGGTAGTTGGTATACATATAGATGCGATATTTTATTTTATTTTATTATTTTTTTTAAGGAAGTATATATGCCAGATTGTGATGGACTAGTTACTCAAAATTTCCATTTTGCCTTGCACTCTCAAATATGTGTAAATTGTAATCTTTATATGATTGTTGATTAATGAATATGAAATATCATTAAGGGAAAAGGCCGAAAGAACCAAGTTTTAGTACGAAAAATTGCATATTCCTTTTCTACGGTTCAATAAACAGAGAAAGGGAAAGAAAGATGTTTGTCCATCTTGTTTGCTCGAATCATAAGTGTCAAGCTACCCCACGTTTTATTCTACGTTTGTTACTTTCTTAGTTTCTGAAACTCTCATGTGCTTTCCTTTTCAACATTTTTTTTTCCCTTACAAAAAGAAATAAAAGATTCTTAACACGATGTTTTCCAACTTTTTAAAGAATTTTTCAGGCTTAAGACGTCGGGTGTAATCAAGATTCAAGATATAAGCTATTTTCTCACCTTTTTTTTTTCCCTCAAGACGTCAAGATGTAAAGCTTTGACTTAATTAGGGGTATTCGTAGTGAAGTTTGGCCAATTTTGCTTTTATGTAGTAAGCGTAACCGCACATTTAGTTTATACACATTTTCAAACCGTGTGGTTCGAGGGTTAAATTAAATCAAACTGCGCACACTTATAGTTGTAGTGTGATGCGGTTCGATTTCCACAATCTGAGTAGCAAACTTGAGCTTGACAGATTAGGCCTTACGTTCAAATAATTATACGAATTCATAGCTAGGTACATCTTAATTGCTTCTGCAATTTATGTAAAGGCAATGACTTATGGGTTCACATGATTAAATGAGGGTTTTGGATTAATGCCGGATATATAACGAATGGTAGTCTAACATCTTCTATTTTTCATTAAAAGATTATGTTAATTTTTTATTTCTTTTATAAGTAGTCTCATTTTTCGTGAGGGCTGTTCAAACCTCATGCACCTACTGTGCAATTCACTTTCTAGGCTTAAGGATCCATTATTCTCTATCACTCGGATGAGGTGTGGTTTGCGGCTTTGCGCACCGCATTAACACATGCGTACTTAATTTTTACGCAAATTTTCACATATTTTTAAGAAGAATGCTAAAAACATTCTTTTTCTTATTTTCTTTTAGACTCTTGTCATAGTCTATGTGTCATATTTTAATAAAATCTTTAAATGAATTCTAGCATTCAACCAACCATATATATATATGGCACCAATTTACTATTTTTTTAAACTTATCTATAGGTATTATTTTGCTCAATTAAAATTTACTAAGCACGTCTTTTCATAATAAAAGGTAAAAGAGAAAATATTAAATAATATTAATATATTGTTATTTTTTTCTAAATAGTCAAATTATAGTAGCCATTAGATACTAATCTAACAGTTAAAAAAAACCCTATAAATAGGTAAAAAAATGGATCATGGCCCATATATATGAGGGGAAATTAGATATTATACGGTGTTTCTGAAAAAAAATTTGAAAAATACGATGGTTTCTGTTTTTTTAAGGCACGATACGGTTTTTATTAGAAAAATATCATTTTTTAAAAAATATTTAGAACAATACCATTTTTTAAAATAGTAACTAATTTCTGGTAACCAATTTCCAGAAATTGGTAACTAGTAATCAACGGTATTTTGTAATTCTTTTCGATTTTTGTAGGTAAAAATGTTAGAAACCCTATATATAACTCATAAATTTATAAATATCTTGAATGTTTATGCACTTTATATTTTTGCATTTTCTTTTTTGTGTGTAAAATATCAAATATTTATAAGTTTAATTGCATAACCACATCATAATAAGTCCATATATCTTCACCTCACAGTTGAAAAAAAAGTCCTTTAACCACATACATATATATGCAGGACAAGTTGGTGAATTTTTTGCACCAATTCACAGCAAAATCGCATCGCTTAATGCCCATATTTTCTAATGAGCTTTTAAATAACTCCTAAAGTATTATGAGCCTGTTTAGCATGACTTTTAGAAGCTATTTTTTGGCCACCTGAGCCCAGAAACAGCTTCTGAGCCCGTTTAAATAAAATATTACTAGAGCTTTTGGGCTTTGAAAGCTCTTTCAAAAGAAGCCAAATTCATGTGACTTCTTTAAAAAGAGCTTCAAATAATATTTAGAATTTTTTTTAGTTTTAATGAAAATTTACATTTCCATATTTAACCTTATTTTAATAAATGATAAAAAATATTATTTAGATCCTCAAATCAAAATTTCGAATTTATTGTCCAAAGAGTATAATAAAGGCTATGACTTTAATTTTTCTTCTTCTACTGCATAAAATATAAGCAAAAGTTATTCCAAATGGACCTTATACTAGGTTAAATATAGTAATGATCCCTGAATTATACTCATTGTATCACTTTGCCCCCTCCCTTCCCTTTCTCCCTCTCCCGAATTTTTAACTTACATAATAATAGTCCATGAATTATGCAATTATTGCAGCAATGATACATTTGTCACAAATTGCTAGTTTTTTAATAGAAAATAATCATGGACAAAACATATAATTAGGTATTATTTACTTTTATGAGTCAAAATCTTATTTTTAACTATAATTACTAAATTGTGTGCTTTATACAAGACTCATTTTTGTTAAAAATTTAACAGTTTGCGAAAAAATGGTTATTATTGTAATAATTGCATAAGCCTCGGTAATAGTGTAAGTTAAAAGTTCAGAACCTCATTCTTAACCACAGTTAGCAAACTGTATGCTCTATAATGATTTATTTCTATTAAATATTTAACAGTTTGTGACAAAAGGATCATTATTGCAACAATTACATAATTTAGAATTCATTATTATGTAACTTGAAAATTCAGTGATAAAGTGATACAACAGGCCAAGGGCTATTAATATCATTAACCCTATTATATTTAATTTATTATTATAAACAATAAAAAAGAGGTGTATTTCCTAACTCCTCTTATTTTAATTGTATTTAGCAAAATGACAAATTATTGTATATATATATATTGACAAGCACTCGAATTTGACATAAAATGTTAGTTATGTAAAACTTGTTTTTTTTTTAGTTTTTCCTTGAAAGCTACACGAAGTTTAAAGTCAAAAGACTGAACACTCGACTTTTTTATGGAAAAAAAAAATGGAGTCTACGTATTGACACAGCTCATATAAATTATTAACTTGTTATGTCAGTCAGATCTAAAGGTATCAAAATGAGCAAGTTGAGTCGGGCCGGCCCGCCTAAAGCGGGTTTGGAGGAAGGACGGGTTGGGCCGGCCTGTCTAAGAAAGCGGCTCGGCATAGACGGGCCGGCTCGGAATTTTAAAATGTAGCCCAACTCGGCCTGTAGGCCCGTCGGGCTCTTAGGCGGGCCGGGCCTGAAGCCAGCCCATTTTTGGCCCAATTTAAAAAATTTAAAAAAAATCCAAAAAATGAGATTATTATTTGTATAATTAGTTAAAAATATTAAAATAAAATTTATGAAAAAAATAAATAATATGTTATATTTTTTTTTTCTATTGATAAAAATTTAAAAATAATTAAATAAGCTAAAAGTATATAAGTAGAATAGTTGATAAAAAAAAGTTTAAGTATTGAAAAATTATTTAGACTTAGATTGAAATTTGAAAGTGTGGAAAAAAAAAGAGTGAGAAAATGTATATTTATAAATATTGGAAAAAATTTGTATTTAAATTTATTTAAAAAAAATAAAAAAATTTATTTTTGGCGGGCGGGCCGGGCTAACCAGGCCTGGTGGGTCTAGACATATAGCCCAACCCGCCCTAACCTAGGGCCGGGCCGAGCCCAGGCCCGTTATAATGCGGGCCGGCCCTAGATTAGGGCCGAGTTGGGCTATATATCTAGGCCTGTCAGGTCTGTCTGCCCGTTATAATGTGGGCCGAGTCAGGCCGTCATACAGACAATAATGACGGGCCACGGGTCGGCCCGTTTGACCCGGTCTATTTTGACGCTTTTAGTCAGATCCAAGCACTAACATACCTCGTATTTAAATGCATTATACATAATAACTGCAGGTGCAGCTTGCATGTTTGTTGACTCGTATAATAATTGTGATTCTATTTTATGAAATATTTTCTCGCTGTATAACTATCTTATCAAAAAAAAAAAAAAAATCTCATTTGTTTTTTTAAAGGACTCATATTCTCATTTGATATTTAGATACGTATTATTATTATAGTTCCTTTGACCGAGAAAAGGGCAAAAAAAAAAAAAAAAGTAGTTTCCGGTCATCGAAATACAAATTATCTTGGTGAGAAAAACAAAGTTATATCCTTAAAGTTTGTCTTTCCTAGTTGTCAATTTCATCATGCTCCCTATAAAAGGTACAGAAAAACTACACCCTCTATTTTCGTATGAAATAAACTTCTATCTTCCTTCTTTACGTGGCGCTCTGTTTTAAAAAATAATCCTTCCACTATATGTTATGAATTTTCCCCAACTCATTTGATTTCTAGATTTACGTGTGTGCTTTGTTTAGTTTTTTTCTTTGCGTGGTCTTTTGTGCTTTTTTTCCTTGTGAGATTCAATACGAAATATGCAGGGAAATCTTAACATTGCAGAAAATTTTAACAAGTTTTTAATAAGTAATACGTAAAATTTATAATCAAAAAAATTATAACAGCCGAAAAAAGGTAATATTTTTATATAAAATTTGCAACCTTTTATAAACGTATTTTTATCTACGATTTTTTTTTTCAAAATTACTCGTATATATTATGCACATAGAAATATATTTACGAAGTTTTAGCATATTTTAATGCCAAATTTTCTAGTACTTTTCATAAAAGGAAAGTTTGGATTATACCAATCCGTCGCTTAATTTTTTTTCTTTTTTTTTTCTTTGTGAAAGGGTAGTTGAATTCTCATCTCGTCTTTGGAAGGAACATTTTAAAGAACAAGAAAAAAAATTTATTATTGGTGAAGCTTGGTTGAGTTATTATTTTGTATCATGAGAATTCCATGATTTGACCAACTGTTCCAAAACATTTGATTAAAAACACAAATCTGTCTCTTTAAAATAAATCCAACTGTCCACTGGCTCGAGCTTTTCTGGAGATCACATCTAGCTATATGGTAGCTAATATAGCAAATTTTATTTGTTTAGGAAAAAGAAGAAAGAAAAATAGTTCTAAACTTCACAGGACGTGACGTCATCCGTATAATTCATCCCCCCCAAAAAAGAGGGAATATTTCTCTTTTGTATCGTGGTCTACACGAACTGTACAAAAGTAACCGTACAGTTAACCAGTCACAAACTCAACCCCACGCCATAGTCTCCTTCCTCTCCTCCCCCCTTAGCCCCCTTTTTTCAAAAAAGAAATCCCTAAATTGGTCTCGCCGTGATAGGAAATCCATCCATGGTGGAACCCTAATTTTGAAATCGGAAAGCGAATCAGAATTTCGCCCAATTCACAATAAAGCAAAAAAGGAATCATTTACGCAATTCAATAATTGAGCAATATTATTATAAAAATATATATATATATATCGAATTATTAATTGCATATGATATAGGAATTTAGGTATAGGACTTGGGGTTTTTTATTTTTTTCTTGGGGGAGGTGTTTAGGGATGTGAGCTTGGATTTGGGGATTTGGCGGGGGGGGGCTTTCTGGGAGGGGATATGGTTAGAGATGACTCGGGACGGGTACGTGGTGCCAGTGGACCCGCAGGCCCTGGTGGGCGCGAAGAAGAAGAACCCTCAGTCGTCTCGGAGCTGGGCACTGATCGACTGCACCGGCGAGTCCACCCTCCTCGACGTAGACAAGTATGCCATTATGCACCGAGTCCAGATTCACGCTCGTGATCTTCGTATTCTCGACCCTTTGCTCTCTTACCCCTCCACCATTCTTGGCCGAGAGAAGGCCATTGTTCTCAACTTGGAGGTACTTCAAATTTTTGTTTCTTTACCGATTTTGATTGAATTTCAATTTATTTGAGATTATATTGATTTGGGTTCTTTTTTGGGTATCTGGGCGTTCAGCATATCAAAGCAATAATCACAGCTGAAGAGGTTAGTTATGTATTTTTTGTTGTTATGAGAATTTTGATTTAGTATCACGTAAGTGAATCTGTGTTTTCTGGGTTGTATTGTGGAAAAGAAGTTAGGTTAGACTTAGGTGCAATTAAGTGTGATTTTTGGACTTTTTCTTGCAGATGATTATGATGATTGTTAATTTTATTATGGGATTAGGTATTACTTCGAGATCCGTCCGATGAGAACGTTGTACCTGTTGTTGAAGAGCTTCAAAGGAGATTGCCTCCTGTGAATGCCATCGGCGAAAATCAAAGAGATGGGAAAGAGCATGGTGGTGGCCAAAATGATCTCGATGCCGCTGAAGAAGATGGTATGTCATATTTGATTCAACTAATAAAGTCTAGTTATGATTAGGGGCTATATCTTGTATTTTTTGTAGTATACTTGTGCTATTGTATATTCTATAATGGTAGGCTAGATTTTCTCAGTTCTGGTTTTATTTGGTTGATATGAATTTAGACTCTGCAATGTAGAGTCTCCATTTGAGTTTCGGGCCTTGGAGGTTGCTTTGGAAGCTATTTGTAGTTTTCTTGCTGCACGTACAACAGAATTGGAAACGGCTGCTTACCCTGCTTTAGATGAGCTCACGTCCAAGGTTTATACTTAACTTTTTCTTGTTTCTGTTCATTCCTTTCAGCTGGAACTGTAGTTTTCATCACTGTTCAGCTGTCAACTTTTGCTTGCTTTATGTTCTCAGCTTCTTATTTATACCTGCAGATTAGTAGCCGCAACTTGGATAGAGTTCGTAAAATGAAGAGTGCAATGACTAGGTTGACAGCTCGGGTTCAAAAGGTATGCCTGTTTCTTTTGTTTTATGGATATTAATGTAATTGATGAAAGATGAAGATGCCCTTCACTTGTGCTTTACACTAATGTTTGAGGTGTCTGAATTGTCAATTGTACCGTTAAATAAGATGTATGAAAGGAATCACCCTTAAGAATTGTATTTTCAACGCTGTAGTCTGAGACTCTGTAGTTAAGTCATAAGTGCGCAGACTTATGACAGCCCGTCCTATAGAAAGACTTCATGTTCTTTCAACATTTATTACCCTAGGTAATTTTGTTTTTAAAAAACTCTTTATCCTTTCATCAATTATTATTCATATCTGAGTTGACTATGATTATGTTGTGCAGGTATGAGAACAAAAATAGTGTATAATGTACAATTGACAGCTTATAGTTGAGATTAAGTAGGAGGAATAATGAGAGTATCCAGGAGTTTTTTTGTGTTGATCTGAGGCAATCATGACTGATTGTAATTCTATATTGAACGCAACAGAAGTTACCTGTTTATGCCTTAAAAGAAAGGCAGGACATAATTTTGTGTTTGTTGCTATTGCAGGTGAGGGATGAACTTGAACAACTATTGGATGATGATGATGATATGGCTGATCTCTACTTGTCAAGAAAATTGGCTGGTGCATCTTCTCCTGTTAGTGGCTCAGGTCCTGCCAATTGGTATCCTGCCTCTCCTACTATAGGCTCAAAGATATCAAGAGCAAGTAGAGCAAGTGTTGCAACAGTTCGTGGAGATGAAAATGACGTGGAGGAACTTGAAATGTTACTTGAGGTTGTAAGGTCAATTTGCTTCTTGTTTTCTCCAAGATTTATTTCTCTAAACTTATGGTAGTAAATCTTGCAGGCTTATTTTATGCAAATTGATGGTACATTGAACAAATTAACCACGGTATGTGCTTTTATGCATGATGACTTTCTTTTTTATGTATTATATAATCAGTTGCATTTATATGGAACGTCCCATAGATAAAGAGTCTAGTTTTGTCCATTTAAGTCGTGGACTTGATTGATAATCTGTGGCTAAATTAATCCACAGCTAGCTTGGAAAGGATGAGTACATTGAGAATAATGAACCTATGCAGTTAGATTTATGGCCAAATAAATTTGAACTCACCAAAGACATTAGTCTTTTTTCTTTAAGTTAAATAATAATTAATTCTTTTTGCAGTTTTTCTTCTATATATCATGTGGTAGTTGTTTTCACATAGAAGTAAATGGTAATATCAATTTCAGATTTATGAAATCTTAGCTCTGATATATGTTTTCAATGGTCAATCCGTTAATTATTCTTCCATGCAACAAGTCTGAGGTGCTCTGCATATTTTCACAATCCTGAACTTTAAATTTGCTACTGTTGTTGGTTAGTCTACTAATTACTTACATTGTGGATGGCGGAAGATTTGGTGGTGTTGCTTATAGGTTATAGGAAACCGTAGTTTCACTATTACTTTATGTCCTATATCTTTACTGCTTAAATCTAAAATTTTGCAGCTGCGAGAATACATTGATGATACAGAGGACTACATTAACATTCAGGTAACAAACTTGATAGACAAACTTCCTGTAAATAAGGCTAGAAATACCTTTTTTTTTTTTTCTTTTTGTTTTGTTTTTGTTCTTGATAAAACTTGTGGTTTGACTTTTGCAGCTTGATAATCATAGAAATCAGCTTATTCAGGTTCTCTGTTCTTCTCTATAATATGCTTGTTTATGTCTACGCGCCAACTTCATATCATTTTGTTTATTTTCTGGAATTGTTTGATTCTGGGATATTTTGTTATATAATCTATATTTTTGTAAATGCAGTTAGAGCTCCTGCTTAGTTCTGGAACTGTATGTATGTCGATATATTCTCTGGTAGCTGGAATATTTGGCATGAATATCCCATATACATGGAATCAAAACCATGGATACATGTATAAATGGGTATGCAAATTGTTTCTTCTTGTAACTTTTCCAACTAATTTCCGGTTTGAATAGTTCTTAGATAATTAAATAAGCTTTCTGGTATCTGCAGGTTGTCATTGTGACGGGAATAGTTTGTGCCTTTATATTCATATTAATTATTGCCTATGCTCGGCACAAGGGTTTGGTTGGATCCTGAATTCTTGGCTCTAAGAATTTCCAACATGAATTAAACCTTCAGATTGAACACCATGGATGCTCCTTCCATTTGGATGATTAATAATTAGGCTGTCAACGCCGTTCCTCAGAAAATTGCGAACTATTGTGGGATTTGGTTATTTCTTCTCCTTTAAGGATTGCTCTCATTCTAGGTCTTGAGAGTGTCAAGACACTCTTTCTCTTCGAATGAGAATTTTTATGTTGGAAATGGGAATCTGGCAGCTGTTTTTATCTCAAGGGTAAAGCTGGTTCATATAAATTGTTAAACAATCCCATTATCAGGATTGCAGTAAACACAAACTGAAAATACAGTTTACAGAATTATATCAATTTCTTTTTTAAGTTTATCAACTTCTGTTTTTGATGCTGTTTAGGATTTTTTTCATTTTAGTCCACGTTTTAAAATTCTATTTTAAAACCCGTGTACAAATTTTGTGGTTTCTCTAGTGATTTAGTGTGTGTTCTGTTGGGCAGGAAAATTTTTAAGAGAATTGTGGGAGGTATGTCGTTCGTTGCATATAGAGAACGACATGTCGTTTCATAGGAAAAGGATTCGGCTTTAAAAGGGCACCTAAAGAAAAAACTGACATTGGCTTTATCTCTGGATTCTTGATTCTAGAGACTTGTCCCTCTCTATTGGAGAAAACATCATTTTATGAAAACGACAACACCACAAAAAGACAAGATACAAACGACAGAAAAAATGTAAAATCGACTGCCTCTGAAAAATGACAATGTTATAAAACGATAACATTTTAGAAAGCAATGTTAAAGGATGAGCATCATTCTCTCCTGCTATTCAGAAATGCGCAAAATGTGGATTTTACTTGACGAATAATGATCTATGACCAAACATTGCTGAGCTTACTACATGTTGCTTTCAGAGATGACATGTGGGTTTTGTGACGTAGTTATATATCTCAATATATATAATAAATGAATAAATAACAAAAAATACTGTTCATAAATACATGAGAATGAATCAATGATACAATAAAATAGTAGTAGTATAATATGTTATAATCTTGCAATTTTTATGATCATTTATTGATTTATTTCCGACTTTGACTTATGTTGACACTGTGTACGCAAAGTTTTCTCGGGCAAATATTAGATAGAATATGGTAGGCGTTCTACTACCACTCATTTTTAAAGGGTCTAATTTATCCAATATCTCTATTTGTCACGAATCAAACAAAATTTCATTCATTAGTCAAATACACGCGAAATCAATAATCCGATACATAAATCTTAATACAAAAACTCATAACAGCAAACAAATAATTGATGAGACCATAGCATTCTATTAAGGACTAGGAAGGAAACATGTAACCCAATAAAGGGTACAATTCTCAATTTCTCATTTTTATAAATTGTTCCTTGTTAGAATTATTAGCATATATGATCTCGCTTATGTAGTAAATAAATAATTACAAAAAAAGATTCCAATTACTTTTTTGGGGGTAACATTAACTGTTTTTCCTCTTTTATAACCTTAATATTTTTTTCCCATTTGCGAAAGACGTGGATTGGAGGTGTCTTCACACTGCCGACTCATTATCACTTTTTAGGATTTAATCACTGGTAGAAACGAAGAAGGGACTAATTTACACTTTCGTAAATAATCGGCAGCTATGATCTACCCCACTCGCCACAAATTCAATGCAATGACTAGGCAAGGTGCTTAAATGGGGATTTCAGAATTTGAATCTTCTATAGATGAAGAGCGAGCTAGGGTTGTTTTTTCCCTTACCGGTATGCTTTTAATCATTATTAGTTTCTCTACTAATAAATTATTATCTCCACCATCTTTACATCCCTTTTGTTTTGTTTTTTCGTTTTTGTCTTTTTGGTGATTCTAATGTCATATCTTCACACTCATGGAGAATGAGTGAGTCACGCCTTAAACAATTTTTTTTGGATCGTATTTTATATCCATTATTTTGATATTGTAACACCTATACAAATTACACAATAAAAAACATAAGACTGATCTAAATTCTAGAGTGAATTTAGACCTAATCGCCTTAAAAAAAAATGTAATTGGTATTTAATATGATTCAACTATAACTCATAGACTATGTCTATGAGAGATCACTAGCAAGTATTTCATTAAGAAAGAAAATAATTTATACTCTACAATTATTCGAAAGCACCCAAAACCCATAAGTATATTCTCTTTATTTTCACTAACATGAAAATCTAATAAATTCATAATTATGTTTTAGCTTTCTCTATCCTTGAAACCCAGGAGCCCTCTCTCACTAAGGTTACATTGCCGTCTCTCTCTATAGCTCTCTCTTAATGTTTCTCACCTTATACGGCTACCATATGATCTATTTATAGAAAATAGCTACAAGAGTTTAAGTCCTATTAGGAGTCCAAAAGAAACTCACGGCTGGTCATTATCTGGAGTTCAAATAGGAGTACATACTTTATGGGCTTATGTCACAATTGACTCACCAAGAGTCCTAATCTACCTAAAGACTTCTTCTAATCCATATAACTCTAAGAATTTTAATTACATAAAACTCTTTAAGAAATCGATAGACACGTACATAACAACATACCACTTGGATGTTGAATTCAATTCCTTATCTATTGCTGCTCAAAAAAAAAAAAAATCCTTAACTATTGCTATCTCCACCAGTAGGAATTATTGCTATTGCCTTTGAATGACCTATTTGCATCATCAATCATCTAAGTTTATTTTTGCTTTGAACTCGCTTTACAATTTATGTGACCGGTTTTATGTGAGCATTCTAAGGTATTTTATGTGACCGGTTTCACCATTTTTTATAATTTTCTTAGCCCGAGTCTCTTCTCTTATCATATTCGTCGCTATCCCAAGTACAATGTTCATGCCATCTTAGTTTACACTTTATACGACTTTCCTAAACTCAATCCACGCACACTCAAAGAGTTCCCTCATTCTTGCATGTGTATCTTGCTGCATCAGGTGTCCCTAAGATTAATCCACTTTAAGCCCATTGATATGACATGCTTCTTGTTATTCCATCTCTCCACCATTTACTAAACCAAAATTGATAGTCGTAATGAAAACAATTACTACAAGAAAGAAGAGTTTCTCTGACACATTTTTGTGTCAAAATCTAAGAACTGCATCGACAAAAGTTATTTGACTTTTGCGGATGCATTTTATCATCGGTGATTGTGGTTGGTGAAAGACCGTAGCTGAAAGTCACTTTTTGATGCAAATTGAAAGTCGTCGGTAAAAGTATCATTCACCGACGCATTAGTGACTTTTTCTGACGCTCCATTTTCATTGGTGAAAGTGTTCTGTTCGCGAAAAGCATGCCAAAATTTGAAGTTAGTTAAGCAATCATCGACGAAAAATATACGTCGGTGAAAGTCCTATTTTTGCCGATGAAAAAACGCGTCAATGAAAGTGTTTAAAAAATTAAATTATCTAAAACAAAAATACATGTGCTCACGAAAAAACACGCCAGTGAAGATAGTTTTGACAATTTTTTTAAAAAATAGATATAAATATTTTGCCGACTAAAAATGCATTGGTAAAGGTATTTTTTAAAAAAACTTTTACCGATGCAAAAATCTGTCAGTAAAAAAATAATTCATTTTTTTAAATGATTTAATTTATTATTAATTAATATTAATAATAAATTAAATAATTTTTTATTAATCAATAATAAATTAAATAAATTTTTTTATAAAAAATTATGTGAGGAATTATTAAATAAAAAATAATTTTATTAAATAAAAAAATGTACAAATTGTATCTAAAATTACAAAAAAAAAAAAGAAAAACATCTATGTTTCTGGAGGCGGAGGCATTGGTGATGGCATCTCGATCCCGAGCTTCACAATTAGTGTTTGAAGTATACAGTTTTGCTCGTTGAGTTGCCGCTGAGTCTCCTCGAGTCGGCGTTCTTTTTCTTCTGCATCCTTCTCGGCCATTTGCCGCTGAGTCTCGTCGCTCCGACGTACGTACTCTGCGTCCTTCTCCGTTAGCTGCTACTTCAAGCTGGCGATGATTTCAGCGACTTATCCCGTGCTGTCAGCCCTAGGTCCTCCTACACTCTTTAACTGATGGAGTGCTCCTAACCACTTCTGCCACCTAGATCGAGTCCCTAGAGCCTGAGATATGATTTGAAACTCGTCGACCCGTTTTGGCCCTACCACGGACTCAGCGGACGAGGCAATATCCTCAGACTTAGATTGAGCACGTACCTAAGTCTGAGTCAGTACCTCCGCCCTAGACGTAACCATCTCCACCTAAAAAATAAAAATAAAAATTAAATTAATTTACAATTTTCATACTTAAACTAAATATGTTAAACAAATAGAATGAATCCTTATATTTTTCTCTTGGGTGTACTTGTTCGGCCAACTAAACGCCTTGTGATGGCGATTCTCGAAGTAGTCTACAAGGCTTATCGACTCTCCAGTCTTTAGGTTGCCCTAAAAAAGAATAAAAGAGATAGTTAGATTATTTGGTTTAAGGCATTTAGTACGATTTAGAGAAAATGTTAGACTTTCTTACTATTGCCTTCATCTAACTAACAATGGTAGACGACCCTTGGGCAGGAGGATACAATTGCTTAGATTGATTCTCCGAGTTCTGTGCAGAGACTTTCTATAAAAATGCATAGTAAATTGTTACTTTCAAAATTAATTATAATTTCTTAATAATTAATGTTTTTTAAATAGAAAAATGCTAATTACCTCAAACTTTTGAGAAGGGAAACAATCGCACAGAATACTCTATTGATCCGATGGAACGTTCTTGTACGGATTGGCCTTAGTAAAAGTCATATCCTTCCTCCCGCCCATTTTCCTAAAATGCATCCGCATTTGGTTGTACCAATCCTGCAAATATACTATTATGGACTGCTCAATAAAGTCCATGAAGAGGCCATTGGTCCGAGGATACTCGAACTTCACCTGTGAAATGAAAATGAAAAATTATTAATAAATAAGTAATTTATTAAAATGAATTAAAATAAAAATTTAAGGAAACTCACTCACCTTCATCCAGTTCAAGATGACCTCAATGTCATCTTTCTTCACATCCTTCCAAGTCAGAGTGGATGCCGGGATAGTATCTCTAACTGTCTTAGTAAGAATATTCAAGAACATCTTATCATGGGTCAAGACAAGCTTCCCTATCCTATCATAAAACTCAACCTTTAGGCAGTCGGTCTTAAGCCTCCTAAGTTCCTTCTCGACTGAAAAACCTCTAGTCTCCTCCTTGACCCTCTTCCCCTTAGAGTCACGTCTATCATCTCCAGTGCCGAAACTGGAGGTAGCACTAACTGCTGGAGAGGGGGGTGCTCCCATAGCTAGACATCCTACAAAAAATAAGGTCAGAGTTTAGAGACATTGCATAACAGTATAGAAAATAATAAACACAAAATTTGTACAACTCTCCACATTGTACAATATAAAATTAAATTACATTATCATGTAGTTTATTCTCTTCTTCAGAACTTGTATCACTATAGTCATGAAGTACAACATCTTTATCATTGTGTTATTCTAGAGTTTCATTTTTGAACTCATCATCATTAACTAATAAGTCATCAGGGAGTCACAATATGAGCTTGGCGTTTAAGGTCATCAATATTATCGACTTCATCTGGTTCAATATCTTTCCGATAAAATCGAACATTTTCTATTTCCGGAAGCTCTACCCATAATTGTAATGATAAAAAATTCGCCTCTTGTAAAATGGGGGTGTCGGTGCTTGTTGATGCATTATCAAAAACATTTTATGCATCTGGAAAGTCTCATATATTTCGAGGTGCATGTTGGAGAATTGAGATTTCAATCTTACTCATTCTTATTTTAAAGATAACAAACATTTGATTTAGTACTAATGATTTAACTTGAGTGTGTAGTGAAATGGCTTTAAAAGTTCTAACTCAAGTTTATCAAGGAATCAAGCTTGAAGATGGATGCATATTGGACTCATTAAAATTAAGCTTGAAGATAGACAATCAAGATACAAGACCATGCTTAGATAGAGTATATTTCATATTTAGTCTTGTATTTGATTTAGTTCATTGCACACAAATTCTCTTTGCATTGGCCCATACTTTTCAAAAAGAGTTTCCAAACTATCTTAAGCTTAAAATGGTTATTTTATTATCGAATTTTGGAAATAGAAAATAATGATTGTTGAATAGGCAAAATATTCTTCAAAACATGATTTCTTAAGTTTAAATAAGTTACAAATATATTTGAAATCATGACTATTTGATATAGGCTGAAAAGAGATTTTCTATTTGCAAACTAGAACATGTTTCGGCATGAATACTTTCTAAATTATTGTTAAATATCTTTGTGAAAGTAAAATAAGTTTGCAATAGCTAGAATACTCTTTTCATATTGATTTCTAATGTTTTTAAAGTGTTTAAAACAAGTTTAGAATTCAGTTTTTGAAAAACGCTAAAAGCTGTCAAAATCTGAAAAATAGCCAAATGCTGAAACTGCCAAAATAAGCAGGGTTTTCGGTCTACCAAAAATTTCACTGGTCTACCGATTCCTCTGTTTTTTATTTGCTATTTTTTAACGATTTTTTAAATCCGACCGTTACAACTACACTTCCAACGGCTAGTATTTTTCGGTCGACCGAAAGTGCATTTTCGGTTTACCGAAAATGATAGATTGTTTGTCTAACGGTTAGAAACGGCTAGTTTTCAATCAAGCTTATAAATAGAAGCTATAAACAACCGTGTAGAGGTGAGATTGCCACCGGAGTCAAAACAATCCATTTAGGTGAGGTTGTCACCGGAGTCTAAATAACCCGAGTATAGGTGAGGTTGTCACCGAAGTCTAAACAACCCGTGAGTTAATGAGATTGACACCATTGTCTAAATAATCCATGTAGGTGAGGATTGGCACCGGAGTCAAAACAAGCCAAGTTAAGCGTGATAAAGCCGGAGTCAAGACTATAGTAAAGGCTAGGGTGTGCCTAAGAAGAATTCACTCCATTTGTATAAGGGTCGGTCAAGCCCACACTCTTGATCCGAATAGTGGAAGCTCAAAGCAAGTTATCAAGAGTCGGGGACGTAGGCAAACCGTCGTGTTTGTCGAACCTCGTAAAAGCCGAGTTTGCACTTTCTCTATCCCTACACTCTTTACTTTATTGCAAGTTATTTATTTGAGTGTTTGATATTTAATGTACTTGATATACTTGGTATTATTGCTATTAATGTTGATTTAGCTTAAAAGTTTCAAAATAGTGGTCTATAGTTTTACATAGTTGAAAAGCTTCCGCAAAAGTTTTAAAACCCAATTCACCCTCCCTCTTGGGTAGTCAGTCTTGGGGTAACAATTCCTAACAGTGTATACTTATTAATAAGTTTCCACAATAGCCTATTCTTATCATTATCAGTGTAATAAATCAACTCTATTTGTGATACAAGAATAAATGGGTCATCCTTGTATCAGTAAGCTCCTGCGTATTCGTCTAGTTGAATCCGTTTTTCTTCTTGGATGAATGTCGAACCACCTACATCTAAGTAAGAATATGTTGCACTCCTTCATATATGATAACTCTAAGACTTGTTCCAACACACTGTAGAAGTAGTTTCTATTAGATCTAGGAATGCGGACACCGCGATTCTGAGTCTTGCATTTAATATCGCGTTTCTCAAATAAAAATTTTACTCCATTCATATATAATTTATCGTTGACCTCATCTGAACTTAATGCTCGTAATTGATTTATCTAGAAAAAAAATACCATTAGATGACGCTTAATTTAAGAATAGGATTGGCTAAATTTATGAAATTATATAATAGAAGCTTACTCGAGACTTAAACCATGCGGGAAACTCAACTTCTTATTGTCATTCCAGGTTTGTATCAAATTTAGCCTCTAACTCTCTCATATACTCACTATATATATGTAGTGTCATATATTATAGAAGTGCTATTAAATTTGAACATAAAACGCATAAGGGTTTAAAGTACTTACTCAAGATATTTTTGTATTTCTAGGCAGTTATTCATAACGTACCACTTAGCTTTAAGTCGTTCAGATGGCTTAAGAATAATGATGTCTTTTTTCCCCAAAGGGTGACCAACCGACTTAAAGACTAAAAATATGCAATTTAGATAAGTATCGGCAACAACTTCATTGCGATTAGGTCAATTGAAACGAGTCTTGAGACCCCGCAAATACATGGAGCAAAATGTAAGGGCCTCGTTAACGATATACGCTCCAGCAATAGATCTTTCTGGATATGTCCAATTTCGAACATACTACTTGTAAACATCCATAGCTCGCTCAATTAGATACATCCATCTAAAATGAACAAGGCACTGAGTGTTGCCTCTTCTGGTAAATGAAGAATCAAGTGAACCATTATATCAAAGAAAGCAGGTGTGAATATTCTTTCTAACTTGGCTAATATGGTTACAACATCGTCTCGCAGCTTTTCTAGATCTGCCATATTCAATGTCTGTGCATAAATCTTTTGAAAAACAAAATATAGCTCAGTGATAGTCTCCTAGATTTCTTTTTTAAAGTACGGTCTAATCCCAGCAGGTAGTAAATATTGAAACAAGACATGACAATCATGTGATTTTAAACCAGATATGTTGTCTTTTGTTTTACTCACATTTTTTTACTAGATTAGAAGCAAACCCATCAGGAAATTAGACAGACTTGATGAACTGACGAAACTTCTTTCGCTTCCGAGGACTTAAAATGTAAGAAGCATATATCTTCTTCCACCTATTTCCCACTTTGTATGAATGCAATTCCTTACGAATGTTCTTGTCTGCAAGATCAAGTCTAGCCTTATCTGTATCCTTTGATTTCCCCTTAATACTTAGGAGAGTTCCCAAGATACTGTCACACACATTCTTTTCGATATGCATGATATCTAAATTATGCCTCAGTAACAAGTGCCGCCAATAGTCAAGCTTGAAAAAAATACTCTTCTTCAACCAATTCAGCTCGATTTCAGTATGTTTTCTCTTCACTCCGCCATAATCTTTATGTTTTCTAGGTAGCCTAGTCTGTAAGTGCTCTAACTATCTTAATACGTCATCTCCGAAAAACTTTCCAGGCAAAGGCCTTAATTTATATGCTCCATCATATTGTCTACTTTTATTCATTTTATCATCCATTGGAAGAAAGCATCTATTCCTGATATATGCTACTTTACTTTGGATCCACACAAATAGCATTTCTTCATTACAAGTTAGGCAAACTTTATACCTTCTTGTACTCCAACCTGACATTAGGGCGTACGCCAGATAATCATCGATAGACCACATCACTGTAGCTCATATATTGAACGTGTTATCACTTACTGCATCCCTCGTTTTAACACCATTTATTTCAACATATTCACCCACAGTTCTTTCAACTCATTAACCATAGGCCTCAAGAAGACGTCCATGTCATTTCTAGGGGAAGTAGGACCATGGATGAGGAGAGATAACGTCACTGACTCCACTTTCATGCACTTCCAAGGTGGCAAGTTATATTTAACAAGTATGACTGGTCACATGTTATAAGTAGTACTCATATTCCTAAATGGGTTAAATCCATCTGTCACCAATCCTAATTGGACATTTCGTGGATTAGCTGCAAATAAAGGATATTTTCGGTCAAACTCCTTCTATGCAAGATCATCTACAGGATGTCTCAAAACACCATCTTTTTTTAGCCTTCCAGAATCGTGCCATCTCATATCTTTCGCAGTATGCCGAGAACTATATAACCTATTCAATTGGGGTATAAGAGGAAAATATCGCATCACTTTCTTTGGCACTTTTCCCTACTTTTTTATGACTTTTACCACATACTGGACAACTATCTAACTCTGAGTTCTCCTTCCAAAACAAAGTATAATCGTACTTACGAACATGAATTAATTTGTACCCAAGACCTATATCACACATCTTTACCTTGGCCTCACAATATGATCTGGGTAAATTAGGCCCATCTAGAAATGCTTCAAACAACAATTTTAGCATTATATTAAATGATTAATTGCTCCACTTGTTTAGGACCTTAAAATGCATCAACTTAACCAAAATGTTAAGTGAAGAGAGCTATGTGCACCCAGGATCTAACTCTCTCTCCATCTTTTCAAATAACTTGCTAAACTTATCTAAGTGTTGATTGCCAATCGCCGGGATGTCATCTAAGTATGGATCAACTTTATGACTTGGCTCGCCTATTCCTGCAATATCAGCTATGAGATCATGCATCTCATCACCTTCATCATCGCTTTTTATAGTTACTTCTGGAAACAATTCTCAATGATATGACCATATAGTATAGGATTGTTAGATGCCTTTTTTAATTGTATGTTGTTCAACTGTATCTGAGTCTTCGAATTTCCTATTCAAACATCTTATACACGGACATCTCACTTTACCTTCGTCATTGGCAAATGCTTTTGCTCTATCAGCAAACGCCTTAGCACCTCTTATAAACTGAGCTGATAATCAATTCCTTGCTCTCATCTAACTTTTGTCGATGTCCATCTTCTATTGTCCACATATGGCAACAAAAAATTTTCGATAAAAAGTGCATACAATGCCATATATAAGTACATCAATGAGCATATGTCCTAAATCTATCATATCACTCCATATCTAAAGGGTATGACCCTATCCCATTTAGGATTACTTTATTATATGGTCCATCATTTACTCAAATATTGTTCCGTTTATGCTAAAATTCTGACAGCATCTCCCCACAGTTTCCGTAAGTATGCTACATATATATACACACCTGGAGAACACAGGGAAATACCACTGGAACTTGACCAAAAAACAACGTTTATAAGTGACGACAACACATAACGTGTAATCCCAAACTGTCCAAATGAGATAATCTAAGAGTCAATATCGAGATGCATAATCTCTCATCGATTCCTGAACAGGTTTAAGGTAATTTCTTTTGTGACTAAAATAATACATACATGTATTAAAGTCACTACGTGTACAAATATACACATTATGACTATAACTTTTGTCATCATATGTCAGCTTATTTAGAATGTTCTTGATAATCATAATTTTATAACTTTGACTATGATGATTAAGAACATTTGAAACCAGTTTATGTGTGGTGACCATTCTTATGTTCATAATTTAATGGGGTTCTGATTTTCGACATTGTATGCCTCCTAAGGGTATTTTGGATATTTTATGTCCCCTAAGGGTATTTTGGGTATTTTAGGTCTCCGAAGGGTATTTTGGGTATTTTCAATCTTCAAACCATGTTTTGGGCACTTTGTTTCCTAGGGGCATTTTAGGTATTTTTTTTTATCTTATAGGAGTATTTTGAGGTATTTTGGGTATTTCTGACTATTAGGGGTACGTTGGGTATTTTATGTCACCTAAGGGTATTTTAGGAATTTTTCGATCTTCTAGGGGTATTTTGGGTATTTTAACTCTTCCAAGAGTATTTTAAGTATTTTATGTATACTAGGAGTTTTTGCTATTTTTTTTTATCTCCTAGGGGTATTTTAGGTATCTTGGCCATATATATTATGTGTATCTTGGGTAATTTTGTTTATTAGGGGTACTTTGGGTATATTCTGTCTATTAGGGGTATTTACGAGGTATTTTGCTAATTTTATATATTATAAGGATACTTTTGTTCTTTTATCTCTCTTAGGAGTACTTTTGGTATTTATCTCTCCTAGAGTTATTTACTTTTATTAATACTTAATATTTATTTAAACCAATTTTAATTCAATATTGTCATTTAGCAATAGGTATTATTTTATTTATTATTTAATTAATTATTTAAATGTGCTTGATTAAAAATTGGGTGACAAAAAAAAGGAAACTTCTACCGTTTTCGAAGGATCCTAACCACCAAGTATCCTCTAGAAACGGGTATAAGTTCACCTGATTTTTTTTGTATTAACTATTTTCTTACATTAAATAGTGCACCAAGAATGTGAACACTTTTAATTTATTGCTTAATTATTTTATAAAAAATTATTATGTGCATTATGAATAATCATTTATTAATGTCATTTTATTGTTTTACTAAAAGTTATTTTATGTGCAAAAGAAAAGGGAAACTTGCACTGCTTTTAGAGGATCCTAACCACT
>JXTC01000243.1:241654-305387 GCA_002914845.1 Trema orientale
TTATGTACATATGATGTTGGTATATACCTAACACTTAAGAAAAATCATATATACATAAAAATATGGAAAACACATGATCGCATCATGAACACAGCAGAAAAATTAGCGGATTTAGATTTTAAAATTTTTACATAAAATAGTTTTCATAACCATAGAACATGCATATATCATATACAAGATCATGTATAATATAAATCAAATCTAGATACTCAAACCCTAGATATGAGATTAGGGTTTACCTTTTGTAGTGTGGTCCTCCTTGATCTCCTTGTTGATGGTGATCAAATCTCCAACCTAAGATCTTCTTGTCTATACTCTCATTCTTGGTTGATGAGGTGAGTAGGCACCAAGTTGAATCCTTCATTGGAGAATGATCAATAACACCTTTTTGATCCTTTGGAATACCGGGACGTGAGATGAGAACGTGAGGTTATAAGAAACTTTTTCTCTCCTCTTTTCTCAGCCGTTGGCCGAATTCTCGCGCTCTCTATCTCTATCCCTCTTTATTTCGTGTAACACTACTAGGGTTACTGTGCAGTTTTTTCCCTCATATATCTTATATATATGGGGCCCAAAACTACTAATCTCAATCCAACTAGGATTGGATTGTTCTCCAATTTGGACTTTGGGTGTATTTTTATAAATATGTCCAACTCATGTAACTTATTTATAAAAATATCAATTTCTGTGTAGAATCAATACTTTACACAATTTTATGAAACTAATTTCATAAATACCAACAACCAATTAATGAGCTTTTTTGAACTAGACAAATGACCTAATGGATTCAAATAATCTAAGCTCCAATAGTATAATAAATACATAATAACTCTTATTATGTTATTTATATAAATACTATTAGTAAAAGGGACACTCCACTAAAGGCCTAATACTGCACTTTTAGATTAAATGTCATGTCTTTTATAGAAATTTAATCAACTAGTCTTGATTAACTGATCCATCTAGCATATTCTATACCACATGTAAAATCCCTATACAATGCCGTAGATGGATAGGTGGAATTACCGTAATACCCCTCCAATACATATTTATCTTTAAGTTACCATCTTTCTATCATGGAATAATGTTGTTGATAATCTTTTTCTCAATGGCCATTTAGACAAAATTATCAACCAATTTATAGAGTGAATACTAAGATCTTAGATTTAATTATTCCATGAATCTTAAAAGACCTTAAAGTGACATTAATATATAGTGCCCTCAACTATTTGGTGTTCCCGTTAATTCATAAACTGTAACCTCCAATATGCCAGAGTTCACCTCTAATTACATAGAGACTAATCTTTTAATAAATCAAAAGGCTACAAGCTATGAAAGCAAATCCAATCAAACATGAAGAATTAAGATCTACATGCTAAGAGCTAGTTTGTAGTAATATTAAGAATTAAATTACGACACTCTAATTCTTTATATTACCTGGTCTAGTTTAATACACATAACTTATTTATGTTGTACTAGTGTTTCTATCAGAAGTCAGACACTTCAATGATTTGAGATACATCATTCCTGTTGAGAGAAACAAATACTACAACTTATAATAAATAAAGTATTCTATTTTTATTTACAGATCATGAACCAGTTAATTTAGATTTAGATAAAGAAACAAGTCTCCTCACAATTAATACTTAATCATATTTGTTTCTTTATACACAAATAAAGTTATGGAATCTTTTTCGGATAAATAAACTATTCAACTGAGGCAGTTTAATCTAACAAGTATCATAATTGCATATGAGAGAATTTTATTTACACTAAAAGGATAAAATTAGAAATTTACTTTTTAGGGCAAATATCCCAACAATCTCCCACTTGTCCAAAAAGCAGTTACTCAAATTAAACATGCTAAAAGCCTAAAAATGTTCTAAATTACGAAATTAATAAAAGTAAAAACTAAGTGTTCAACTAACAACTTAAATGACTAAGAAAAGAAATGAAGATCATAAGCTCTCTCTTCATCATTTTCTTGAAAAACTTCTCTCTCATCCTCCAGAAAGCTCCACTTCTGCTGATGAAAGTAGTATTGGTAGATTGTCTATAAAGAAGGTAGTTCTTCTCTTTCTTCAGGTGGCCAAGCAGAAAACATTTTTCTGAATTCTTGTCAACTTCGTCTCCCACTTTCTTACGCGGGTATACTTCGCAACCCCATACCTTTAGATGCTCTAAGCTCTCTACATAGCCCATCCACATCTGAAAAAGTGTCAAAATAACTTTATCTGATGGAGTGAAGTTGCGGATGTATGAAGCTGTCTTTAAAGCATAATCTCAGTATCTTTTCGACAGTAATGACTACTTGTACATCAGCTCTATGGTATACTTGAGTATGATGTTATACCTCTACGCAGCTCCTATATGACTATACTCATAGATAGTCACATATTCATAAGGAATAGCAAAATCAGCTAATGTTGACCTTGGTATCGTGTTGCATCTGTACCTTTCTGTCGAACTCATAGAAAGCATCTGGGACTTCATCGTATTTCTTCAGAAGATATATTTATCCGAAATCCGAATATTCATCAACAAAAGTGATAAACAATGTATGCTTATTATAGGAAATTACCTCTATTAGGTCACAGATATGCACATGTACACACTTTAAACATGCTTCAACTTTTTCATGACGAGTGGCAAGATGACGCTTGTACTTTACAGGCTTCTTGCAATCTTTGCAGTCTATGTCGTTACTGATATCTACCTCATGTAAGTGACTCAGCTCCATAAGTCTGCGAAATTCTAAACATAGCATATGTCCGAGTCGCTTATACCAATCGATGGTGTTGTGCTCCTTCCTAATGTCTTTCACCATCTCTTGGAGTTTTTTACTAATGCTCATCGGTAAAAATGATGTATTTTATGACTCTAGGATTTGAACATAAAGTCCATTATGCATTTCTCCCACATAGTACAATAGATTAGTATAGAAGACGTGCACCTTCTTGTCAAACAGGAAGTGGTATACTTCTTTATACATCTTCGATACTGAGAGAGCATTCATACTAAACTCCAGTGCGTAGTAGTATTCTCTCACAATCATGGAGCTGTCATTTATCTTCAGGTAAGCATCGCCCATGCTTTTAACTCGAACTCTTCGATTGTCTCCAACTTCCGCATGACGACCAACATCAGTTAATTGATTTAGTTCAACGAACTACTTCTTATCGTTGCAGACACTGATATTAGTTCTTGAGTCCACTAACTAGGGATCTCGCATATCCTCAGCTGAGTGAGATTTTCTTGGCCTTCCAGATGATCTAACTACTAGAGAAGATTCTGACATCTTTTCAGTAGAGGTACCCTCATGTTGATTATTGTTCAAACTCATTGAACGCTGTGATGTCTCCATAGATATCCTTATTCTACTCCGTGTACAGTATTCCTTTGTCTCTTTCCTCTTTCTGAGAACTTTATCTATCTAATGAAAAAGTATTTTCCTAAAAAAAAAAAGAAAAAAAAACGATCTCTTTCCTTAAAATAACAAACTCACAGAGAAACAACAAAATCACAAAATCACAAATTTTTTGAAACACACAATAAAAACACAAAATTACACAAATTAATCCAATAGTAAATCACATACCTTTTTAGCCCAAATAAAAATCAACAAAATAACAGAGCTCAAGATACCCAAACCCTAAAAAAAAAAATAACAATTTCTTAGAATAATTTTTTTGAATAAATTGAAAAAACAGAATAAAAAAATATTTAAAGTGAGAATATGAAAAAAAATCAAAAAATAAAAATAAAAATAAAATGAAAAACCTACCTTAATGGCTAATGGAGAAGGAAGAGACTAATCGGAGGATGAGGCCTAATTGGAGGAGGAGGCTTATTCGACGAGGCTTGAGGAATAGCCGAGAAGAGAGAGCTAGAGAGGATAGAGAGAGGATGAGGAATGACTGAGGAGAGAGAGAGCTTGTGAGGATAGAGAGAGGAAGAGAAATGGCTGAGGAAAGAGAGAAGGCATCGACAGATTATGAGTAAGAAAAAGAGCTGCTAGGGTTTTATCACCTCTATTCCAAAACGACAACATTTCGAAGCTTTCAAAAAATAAAAACAATTGACATTTGCCGATGGAATAATATAACCCGTCGGCATATTGTCACAATACCGACCCGTCGGAGAAAAGTGCCTTATAATAAATATTTTTGATTAATTATTTGCTGACGAGTTTCACACCAACCTGTTGGCGGAAATTGATTTTCTTGTAGTTGCAATCTATCGTTTTCCATGAAAATTATGCCATCATCAATTTCTCTACATTGTGTAAATGTGTACCTCCATGGACCGTATGAAAATTGCAACCCAAATCAAAATCCTATCGATTCTTTTTCCATTTCATAATAACCAGCAGAACCATTGAACTTTTGTACTTTCTGGAAGTCACATTATGCATATTCCGAGTTCTCTGCCAGTTTTTGATTTTCTTGTTCCATTCTTGATTTTCTCTTTCCTTGGTTGAACCTATAGATTTCATCCAAATTTGGCTTTGATACCACTTGTTGTGAAACTCATACCATCAAGAATATAATGTTGATCTAAATTTTAGAGTAAATTTAAACCCAATTGCACATAGATAAGAAAATAAATGGCACAAATTTTAAAATAGTTCAGCTATGAAATATATCCTACGTTCACGGGAGACACATTAAGAGAGAGTTTAAGAGAGCAAAAAAGAGCAATAATGTAACCTTGGTGAGAGCGACTCTTAGGAATTTTAGGGTAGTAAAAACTAAGAGTGGATGGTTATTGGTTCTTGTAGCTTTCGGGTTATTGAAAACTATAGAGCATAATTATAGGCTTTGGGCTTTCGGATAAATGAAAATTGTATAGTATGAATTATTATCTTTCTTAGTGGAATGTTTGCTAGTAATCTCCTGTGGACGTATGCTATATTTTATAGCTGAACTAGATTACATATTTGTGTTCTTTTATTTTCTTTTTTGTGTGCGATTGAGTTTAATTTCACTCTAAAATTTAGAACAATACTATGCTCTTGATGTCGTGGGTTTCACAACATTTGATAAGGATTTTGTTATTGCCATTAACACTAAAGTAGATGATGAAATCATGATTTCTTTCACTAACAACATAACCTTACATTACTGGTCTAGGTCCGAGGCAAATGATAAAAATATTTCTTACATTTAATGAATTAATCATGGGAAATAATGTTCAAGCCAACTAGAAAAATGGGCAAGAGTATGATAGAGATTTTTATTTTACTATTTTTTTATATAGGTCCATTTGAGATGACTTTTACTTTGAGAAGTAAAAGTATTAGGAGACCCTCTTAGAAAAGATGATACACCTATGCTTCATTAAAAAGGTCTTTTAAATAAAAAAATGTTTTATGAGAATTCATCCAAATACTCTTAAACATAATTTTTGTACTTTAAAAGATTTTTGGAAGCTATACTATATAATGTCCCATAAAAATATTCCCTGCTACAAAAACATATAAGATGAACAATAATTATGAGTAAATCATCTACAACGAAACTTTATTAGAAATTGAATCTATGTAAATGGTTAGTTTAGATTCATACAATTTATTCTTGTCTTGTTGACCATTATACAAACTCATGTTACTATATGAGATGTATTTATAGACATTCAGGGCATATTTATTGATCTGTAATGAAAAGAAAAAGAAAAGGAAAAGAGTTTAAATAGGAATGAGAGAAGTGATTAAAAGCCGAACTATTCGTCCAAAATTTAACTAATTATGTGAAAGATTTTTTAAAATAAAATGCTCCAAATAAATAAGTAGACACATGAATGGAAGAGAAATGAAATCACCATCCCAATTTTCATTTCATTTCCGGTCCATTACAGATTAATAAACATGATCTCAAATTATTTGGACAACGTCATGTTCTCTTAGAACCTATTTCATTCAGCCTCACAAAAAATCACTAAACCCATCTATAAATTGCTTTGGCTGGTTCCCCATCTTATTCGTTTTTTTTTTTTGTTTTCTTTTAAATAATAATTTCATTTTAGAGAAGTTGAAAAAGAAAAGCCACGGAACAAAATATCAAAGTGAGGCAGAATCATAGCCCTTGACATAAATAAATGGGGGTGGGTCCACTCTTAGTTTGCATCTTAGAAACCCGCTTAGCATAATCTCAGCTAATTTCACTTCGCCACTCGCCAGCAATACCCAAAAATCCAATTACCCATTGGCTCTCTCACTCATTAGATTTTAGCATCAAACATTCAAACTATCGGGCACGAGTTTCACGTGCCTTTCACGTGGCATTAGCTAAGATGCGCCTGATGCCTATTACGTTACCTCGTGCGCCATAAACCCCCCCTAAAAATGCAAAAAAGGGGGGAAAAAGAAAAAGGTCCCTTAAAAAAAAGCGTTACACACGAGAAAAATACGCTAAAAAACATCTTTTAGAAAAAATATATTAGGAGGGGATAAGAGTGCGTAGGTTAAGGATGTTGGTACATCTTACCATGTTTCTTTTGAAGTACACAACACATATCTAATATTAGCCTTATAGATTCCTCGCAGAGAAACTTATAGTAGTTTTTTCATGGTGTGTGCTCTTGTTTTCGACTACGGTTGAAGATTTGTTTCGCTTAGTTTATTATTATAAGCCTCGAACTGATCATTAAAAAGAGGTAACCTTTAATCTCCATTGTCCAAATCGAACAAAGGAACCACCACGTCGAAAGATCCAAAACCNTTTTTTTTGTGTGTGTGTGTTTATATGTACATAGTTTCCACTCTTTGTTGATTGGAGTCGTTTTTATGGCACTTTTTGGGACTTGGGTACTTCTTGATTAACGCATTTATGATTTGAGTCTTCTTTATTTTGAGTATGTATGATTATATAGAGTCTGAGTTCTTGTAAGCGAGTCGTGCTGGTTTTTAATTTGCATTGTGGGAAACTTTCAAGAAAAAGAAAATAAAGAATTTTGCATTGACAAAATATTGGTGTGACAATTGGAAAGGTGCCCATTGTACTTTGTTATAACAGTGGAAAAAAAAAGGTCCAGTTATGATCAACGTAAAAATTAGAGCAATTTGTATAATTAATGGTGGGAAGATTGTTCATTAATTTTGACTACTTTACTTAGCTAGGTGAAATGGCATAATATAATTGAGTAAACAAAGAGTAGGCGATAAATTCAATCACGATTTGCTTCCTAAAAGGGAATGTGTTGGCTTTTGGCTGCGAAATTTTCAAGCTCTTTTGTTATGCTCTTGAAAACAAGGCTTTTGTTCGATGTTTTCTGTGCTCATAATTTTTCCAAAAGTGACTTGCTTTTTCTAACTTTTCTAAGGATGTGAGAGCTAAAAGTACTTTTTGATTTTACTTCATGATCAGATTAATATGTCTCTTTCACATTGAATCAGTTACATATTTTTATTAACTTATTCACTAACACGATTATTATATTTTTATTATGCGAAATAGTTTGCCGGAAGTGCATTCATGAGAAGATTACGGAAGAAGAGCTGGATTGCTGTCCAGTATGCAACATCTATTTAGGCTGTGCTCCAATTGAAAAACTCAGGTACTCAGTCAGGATCATTCTTATCTATATAGAGTTACGCACAGGCCTTTTTCTTAACATTGTGACTTTATGCAATCTCAAATTGATGACTGGATTATATGGTTGGAATATCACAACTCTATTTCCTTGCTGTGTGAAACATTCAAATCCCATATTAGGTTCTGACTTATATTTTACTTACTAGATAGCTTGCATCATAGTGAACAGAATTCCATCAAAAAGAGAGAAAATGATAAGACATTCACTTAAAAAGCAGGGGTTTTCTCTGTCCTTGCACATAGCTTCTTGTTTTGATTGGTTCTATTCTGTTTGGACTTGGATTCTTAGTGCTATCCTTTTGGTTATCAGCTATGGATGAAACTTGGAACTTTCATATAAGTATTGGTTATCAGCTATAGATAAAACTTGGAACTTTCATATAAGTATTTATCTTGATATAGCATATATTCTACATAAGCAAGGCTTCTCTGGAGTGATGTCTTGTATTTGCCTGACAAATACCTCAACTTTTGCCTTGTGTTCTGAACGTCTTCTTTGGTCTACAGGGCAGATCACAATTTGCAAGATCTAAGAGTCAAATTCTTCCCTTCTGAAATCAAAAATGGTAATAAGGCAAATGAAGTTGTGCCCTCATCTCCATTGCCAGCTAAAAGAAAAGAGAGATCTCTTTCTTCCTTGGCGGTCACTGCCCCTAGAGCATCAGTCCAGCCTTGTATGACTGGCAGAAGAAAGTACTCTGGTAGAGAGAATCCCGTGCCACAGGAAGTCGCTCTTCCTTTCGAAAAGCCAGTTACAAAAGTGGAAGATTGTTCGGGAAAGTCTACCTCACTTGAGAACAAAAACAAAATTGCAGCGAATGGAGGGCAGGTAGAGGAGGTAAAACTATGGTTATACTCTTTTTCTACTCATCTAACGTTACTGCATCAATGTTTAACTTACAAAGAGAGAAAAATTAGTGTAGCTTTTTCTGTACATTTTGTCGTGCCTAACTTGTTCAAATTATCATGTTGCAGAAGCCGGCTACTAATGAGTCATCTAAGCAACGAGTTCCGAGTAACAGTGTAGAGGATAATGCTAAGCAGTGGGAAGAAAAGGCTGCAACCAAAACGAAGCCCAACAAGGCCAATACACAAGAAACTGATGCTGAGCCTGTTTCGTTTGATGCTCTTAATAGTGACAATGATCCTAAAGTCAAAGTTACTAGACGAGGTAAGAGATCAAGAGTCCATGGAGATGAAAAAGACTCTACTCCTGCACCATTACCTCCAGTGAAACATAGAAAGACGCAAGGCCTTCAACAAAGAAAGGCAACTGACTCCGAGGGATTTAGTACTCCGGAACGAAAAATTGTGGTTGCAAATAATGAATTTGCCAGAAGGCTCAGTCCAATTTGGTTCTCTTTAATTGCTTCCGGTGACCAGTAAGAATTTCTTTCTTTTTAACAAGTTGAGAGGACTTGTCTTGGTTGAATCTGTCAATTCTTTTATCTCAAGTAGTTGATTTTCCTTGCTTTACGATTCATTTTGGCAGGAAAGGAGATGCACCCTTGCCTCAAATATCCTCGTACTACTTGAGGGTTACGTATGTTTCATTAACTCTATATTTTACTGTGACTGCTTCTAGTCTTTGTACTTAGTCCTTTCTATTTCATTACATATATTTCAGATGATCAATATTCAAATGCATTATTTAAGCTATAGTAGCCGAGGCAAAGTAGGCAGTGTTAACTCATCAACTTGGGATTGGCATTGGATCCATAATATTTTTTGTAGTGAAAGGTTAAAAGAGTTTGAAATGGGTTGCCTATGTGATATTTATAAGCGATATTCTATATAAAAATTGTTAAACGTCTTTCTGAATGTGGTTTCATTATATAAAAATTGTTGCATGATCTATTCTATATCTATTTTTCTCCAAATTTTTACAGGGATGGCAGTTTACCTCTTTCCCTGGTAAAAAAGTACCTTGTGAAAAAACTGGATCTCTCTAGTGAGTCTGAGGTAAATTCATCTTTTGTCCTACTGTTAACTTTGTACTGTGTGTGAATTTGATATCTGAAAAGAAATACTGTGATATATTGTATACTTTACCGAGGCATATAATTGAGATTTTGTTATGTTATGATCAAATCCCACTTACCATTGAGATAGTTTCAGACTCAAAATCTTATTTATTGGAAATCTTTTTGAACCTTTCAAACGAAATATGCTCTTTCTGTGACACCAATTCCCTTCATTTACAAATTCTTACAGGTCGAGATTTCACTGCAAGGTAAGCCGGTCATTTCGACGTTACAACTGCACAACTTAGCGGACTTGTGGAGACAAACAGGGCCATCATCGGAAATTATACAGACGTCCTTGGGTAGCTCAGGCAAGGATTTCGTGATGGTTCTATCTTATGGTCGAAAAACTCAGTCGTCAGATAAACGTGCCTCAGTTCCTAAAGTCACCTCTCTTTCGCGCTGAACAGTCACATATCATTTCCAGCCGTCTGAGTAGCATATTAGCATCAATAATTTCAGGATATAAAATTTCATTTGTTATTTGCGACCCTCTCATGCAAATATTTCCCAAAATGCATGCAGAGTGGTGTATGGCCGTTCCAACACAGTTTTACAATTGCAGTTTTTTCCCCCTTGTTTTGTGGGATCATATAATAAGGAGCAGAAACTATTGTGCATTGAGATTATAATATACATTATATAACTATCATTCACTATGCTTGGATAAGTGAATGAGCAATCTTTTTTCACCATGTAAACGTTTGAAATGGATTCTCTACATCACATGATTGACCTTGCAAGAATTTTTATTTAAGGCGGCTGAGACATTGGCCAGTTTGCAATAATTTTGTCAGAGAAGTGAACTTTTAAGTTAATCGATTCTATGTGATTCTAGTTTTTACTGGCAGATAATTCTGAGCTCGTGAAATCAAATTTGAATGGAAAAATTTGAAAGAACTTCAATTAAGAGAAATGCAACTTGTATCGAATGTCAACTGGAAAAACAAATATCATATTTTACTAGTTGACAAACAAATGAAAAACTCTATTGACTTTTTAAGAATAGAAGGATCAATGTCGAACAAAGACAATACACACGGAATACTTTATCGATCCAATTGCATTTGAGTTGTATTATCTCATTTATGAGTAGGGTAGTCAAAGTACGGTTTCTAAAATCATGAAGTAGCCGCCTCAAATAACCATAGAAAGCAATCAATCTGTACACCATAAGCACAAACACAAAACACGAATTTCCTTAAAACTAAACGAAATCATAATATCAGAGAGCATTTTCAAAGCAAAAAACCGGTAAGCCAAAAAAATGGACACACAAATAACTGTTAAAAAATCAGCAGTTAATGTTTTGAATATACAAGATTCCTGATCCATGTTTCCCAGATCACGCCACAGTTCATGAATAAACAATTTTGGACAGTGATAACTTTGTTGCAAAGGACTAACAACACTGCGAACTTAAAAACTATACTTGTTTCAGAGGAAAGGACTAGATGTCTGACATTGAATCAATCAAGTCAAAATCTTCCCCTCCCAGGAGTGAGGAACCTGATCAACCAATCACTGCAAAAACCAAACGTTCTCAAGTTAAGAAAGAAGACACAAAAAGCAAAAATTGATTGTGAAATTTCGTAAGCAGAAGCAGAATGCTCTAATATAAGATGATTTCATTCGGTAGCAGGAATGTTCAAATTCAAAGCTTTCAATAACACACTATTACTTCAATCAAAGTTAAATTGGCCCATTAAGCTAATGAAATTTTTAAATTTTTGTGCAGGATATAAATATCATATTGTCAATGGGGGGAAAACGGGTTGATGGGCTTCGATGTGATGGTTCTAGTTAAGGAGCAGAACTGTGACAAAAGACATTCCAAGACATGATATTGATCCTCAAGTTCTTGATTACAAATGCATGAAACGGCAAAGACTTCAGGCGAATTTGGGAACCAAAATGCAATATGAATTGCCATTCAGCTTGTAATTTACTAATAATACAAACCAACCAAAAACACAAGAGAGTGACGAAGCTCACTCGGGTTTTGACTCGAGATTTTGGCGAGCCAAATAGGATGATTAAGTAATAAAAATCTAAATTTAAAAAAAGAATACACCCAAACGAAATCAAGACTAATATTAAGCATTCTAAGCCAGCTAATTCAAGAATACCCCCAACCCAAAAAGAGAGAGATACCCACCTTAAAATTGAGTCAAATAATGGTATAAGTGCCATGAGGGTCATCCGAAAGTTGCCCATATGGGGATTGTTGGTCATCCATGACGAGATCGTCCGTACTCCTAAGCACAGCGTGCAACGACACCAAACCAGCCCCAATCGCGATCGAAACGACGACGTTCAGCCAGACGTGGGTCAGGACCAAGGCCACGACGGTGACCACCCCGAGCGCCGCCAGCACGAGGCGGTCGTCCACGGCGGCGCCGGCGACGGTGAGGGGCTCTTCCCGGGAGAAGTAGAGGAAGACCCAGGCGGCGAAGACGAGCAGGAAGACGACCATGGAGAGCGGGTGGAAGATCAGGCTGAGGAAGAGGACGAGCAAGACGACCTTGGCGTAGTTGGATCGGAAGTGGGTCAGGTTCTGGGCGAGTCGGGTCGTGGCGTCCGAGACGCTGGAGGGGAGGCTCAGTGCGGTGGGGTCCAGGAGCTCCCCCCATGGTCGGCTCGTGGCCATCGCTGATTGGGTGGATTCCCTCAGTCGGGTCGCGAGTCCGGTGGTTTCGCCGGACATTGGAGAGGGATCTCCGGCGGGTGTAGGGGCAGATTGGGAATTTTCGAACAAGGTGTTTCGAAAGTAGAGACCCTTGATATTGAAACGGAAGAGGGAAATCGTTCTGTGAATGTGAAATAGATGCTAGTGGCGGTGTCCGGTCAAGTCAAACAAAGTCCAATTCTAAGATCAAGATTCAAGATCCTTTGATGGGTTTTTTTGTGCTTTATTCTGACTGGCCTAAAAGTTGTTATTGGGCCGATGAAAAGAGAGACATTTATACCTATTTTTTCAAAACTAATATCAAACATACGATATTCAATCTATAATTAAAATCTCGTACGACTTTAAATGGATATTTTTATAAATATTTTGGGTAGAAAACGCGATGGCGATTTGGTAAATAACGAATCATTTCTTTTATAAAAATGTTTATATACTTTACGTGTCAAAAGATATACAAAAGTACCATTATTATGATGGTGGCAAGGCATTAATTATATATCTTGAGATCTGTGGTTCAAATCCCGCTACCATCATTACCTTTATTTCTCTCACTTTTTCACTTTTTTTTCTTTTTTCATTTTTTTCCTTATTTTTTATTCTTTTTTAATTTTTTTACTATTTCTCTTTTTTTTTTTTTTTCCCTTTCATTGCTTTTTCTTTTTCTCTTTTCCCTTTTCTTTTCTTTTCAATTTTTTACTCTTTTTTCAATTTCTTTTTCAAATTAGTTTTTAAGAAACTTTTATGATTTCTTATGATTTACTTACATATAGTATATTCTACTATTAGAAAATCAAACTGGTTTCCAAAAAAAAAAAAAAAACCGTTGTAATTTCCTATGATTTACTTACATGTAGGATATTTTACTATACATAAATCAAACTGGTTTACTAAAAAAATTTTTAGTTTCTTGCGATTTACTTACATACATGACATTCTACTATAAGGAAACTGAACTGGTTTCTAGAAAATCTTTGTGGTTTCCTATGATTTACTTATACACATGATATTTCGCTAAAAGTAAACAAAACTGGTTTCCAGAAAACCTTTATAGTTTCATACTTACATACATGACATTTCGCTAAAAAGAAACCAAACTGGTCTCTAGAAAACTATTTATGGTTTCCTGTGTTTTACTTACGTACAAGATATTATGGTAAAAAAAAACCAAATTGATTCAATGTGATTTACTTACATATATGATATTTCACTAAAAGGAAACCAAACTAATTTTCTGTGATTTATTTACATGCATGACACTTCGCTAAAATAGAAACCATATTGGTTTCCAGAAGACCTTTGTGGTTTACTGTGATTTACTTATACACATGATATTTCGCTAAAAGTAAACAAAACTGGTTTCCAGAAAACCTTTATAGTTTCATGCAATTTACTTACATATATGACATTTTGCTAAAAAGAAACCAAACTGGTCTCTAGAAAACTATTTATGGTTTCCTTTGTTTTACTTACGTACAAGATATTATGGTAAAAAAAAACCAAATTGATTCAATGTGATTTACTTACATATATGATATTTCACTGAAAGGAAACCAAACTAATTTTCTGTGATTTATTTACATGCATGACACTTTGCTAAAATAGAAACCATATTAGTTTCTAGAAGATCTTTGTGGTTTACTGTGATTTACTTATATACATGGCATTTCATTAATATTTCCATTTCTTAAAAAAAATGTGAAAAGGGATAAGTTTTTTTCTTTTATGAAAAAATATAAAGGAAAAGAAAAAGATATTGCAATGGAAAAATTATTAGGAAAAGAGAAAAAAAATTAAAATAAAATAAAAAGATAAAAGGAGAAAAATAAATGAAGTAAAAAAAAAAAAAGAGAAAAAAAGGCTTGGGATTTGAAAAAAAATGTTTGAGGATACTAGAAAGAGGTGCTGGCCTTCAGACCATGTGTTTTCTCCTATATTTTGTCACAATATTTATTACATAAACTACTTACCAAAAAGAAGGGCTTATTATGAAATTGGCCCCACATTTTGGAGATCGTACTTGTTGGATTTTTTTTTTTATAGAAAAATCGTATAAAGTTGAATGATTTCGATAAACTGTAAATTTGAAATATTTTCTTAAAAAATTATATTAGGTGTCCTTTTTCATTTTATTATGCATAGTAAAAAGCAAAAAGAATTATAAAACTATGGAGGTAAGTTATTATTTTATTTTTTCAATTCCTGTACAGTTTTTATTAAAAAAATTTCATTTTGTAAAAAGTTTTTAGAAAACTACTTTTTTTTAAAATGGTTACTGGTTACTAGGGGTGTTCATGGCCGGTTTGAACGGTCTAAATCGTCAATCCAGAAACCAATCCGAATGTGCGGTTTAGCCGGTTTACCAATCCGTGCGGTTTGAGTTTGTCGATTCAAACCGGCCAAACCGTACCTACATTTTTGCGGCCGGTTTGGGCGGTTTCCGCGGTTTGAAAACTCACAAAATTTGAATTAACACAATATCAACTAAGCTCATATTATAATCATATTTTATCTAAAATATAAAGTCCAAATATAAAATGAAACCATAACATAGTTAAAAGCTATAACCAAATCGAAAGTCATAGTAAACTTAAATTTTAGTTACAACTTACAACTTAATCAAAATTGAATAGTAAAGTTAAAGTCTTTAATCTTAAACATATCATAACAACAAGACTTAAAGTCTAAAATATCATAAGAGTCTTAAGTAACATAGTCCTAAATAACCTAAGAGTAATCATTACTCAATTAGAATGAATAAGCTTAAATTTTTAACTATTAATATATATATATATTTTTTAAAAAAATACATATACAAACTTATTGGCCGGTTCGGTTTGAATCTGACCAAATTTTTTTAAAACCGAAAATCAAACCGGCCAAGTCGGTTTTCATACTTTCTAATCCGTAACCGGCCATTTAAAAAAAAAAACCGCACGGATTGGGCGGTTTGGATTGGATTGGGCGGTTTCTATGGTTTAGCGGTTTTTTTGAACACCCCTGCTGGTTACCTTCGTAAAACTGATTACCATTTATCAGTTACTAATTATATACTAGTTATAAATATATTTAGTTACTAGTTACTAGTATTCAAAAATTGGTTACCGGTTACTTGTTACTATTTTAAAAAATGACATTTTTTAAAAATGGTATTTTCTAATAAAAACCATACTAGATTTGTTAAAAAATAGCCACAATATTTTTCTAATTGTTTCTCTTCTAAAAATGTCGTACAAGACCTAATTTTCACATCATAAAATAGGTTTTTGACACTTTTACTTACAAAAAAAAAAAAACAAACAAAAATGCGGTAGATCAATTTTTTCCCCTGCAATTCTCGTAAGTTTTTTTATTTTATAAAAATACAAATTTTTAAGAAGGTTTTTAAAAAATATCTTTTTTAAAAATAGTTACTAATGACTAGTTACCTTACTAATCAATTATATATCAATTATAAATACCTTTGACTACTAGTTACCAATGCTCAAAAACTAGTTATTATTTTAAAAAATGATATTTTTCTAATTTTTTTAAGAGTTATATTTTTCTTAAAACTACAGTATATGCTCATACCTTGCTAAAAGGACCAAAACACTCTTAAAGTTCTGTAAATTTACAGACAAAATTTTGCTAAAAAAGAACCGGTACTGGGCCTTGCAAGCTTTAGAAGGGTACACATGCACCATCGAACCTACAAATATTAAAAGAAAAAGAAAAGAAAAAGAAACTCAGAACAAATGCATGGAGAGAAAGACGCATCACCTGCTAGGACGTGAGGAAGAGATAAGGCAGTGAGGAAGAGGGATAAGGGCATAGAAGCGAGCCCAATGATGGTGCAGAAAAAATCAATACAAACACCATCGAAAAGCTGTTGAGACATCATCGAAAACTAAATCCCTAAAAAATCTATCAAAAAACCATTGAAAAGCCATCAACTTCTGTCAAAATCTATTGAGAACCATCGAAAACTAATATCATCGAATATATGTCGAAAATACAATGTATTGTCATCGAAAACACATCGAATTCGAATTCATAGAAATACCGTCGAAAACTCAAAAAATTCATCAAAAAAATCTAGCTTTAATAGAGATTTCTGGATTTTGATCTTCATTCCAACAGAAAGGCGTCTTAATGCAAGAGTGAAATAAAGACGAACAAGGGTGAGAGAGAAAGAGAGGGGAGCAACGGAGAGAGAAATAGAGGTGGCTTTTGCAAGACTAGGAGACAAAGAGAACTGAGAGAGACGAGTGTGGGAGAGAAAGAGAAAGGCATACGAGGGTGAGAGATCGAGAATGGATGGTCTGCAATGGGAGTGGAGGTTCATTTTTTTTGTTTTTGTTTTTGTTTTTTTTTTTTCAGAGGACAAATTATACTTTCTGAGTTATTAAGGGCGCTACGGGTGCTTTTTTTTTTGTGATTTAATTAAAGAAAATTAATTAAGTATAAAAGTACTTAATTAAGGATAGGCAAAATAGTGGCAGAATTTGAGAAAATGAGTTAGAAAGTTATAACAATATAAATCCATGTGTCAGAAAATTATAGCGCCTTTGATAGTACAATCTGCAAGTAAACAGATATGGGTAGTTTTAATGACCATCACAACGTGTTAGATAGCTAGGATTTCCGATACCGGCTATATGGTCAGAAACAAACAAAAAAAATAGTTAGTTTTTTTGACACATGTGATTCTAGTTATTCAGTCAAAAATATAAATAAAAAATATTGAAAATAAAAAAAATTAGAAAGTTAGATACTTGACACAAATGATTCTAGCTATTTTGTCAAAGATAAAAGAAAGTGTTAAAAATAACATAGGCGGTTGGCCAGAGTGCTTGCATGAAATAATTTTTTACAGTTGCATGTAACAAATTAACACGTCAACAACTCATCCGCATGGATTTGAGAGTATTTAAAGTATTGAAAATTACGTAGATAATTGTAAACAGAGTGGTCATATATGCTATAACTCAGTTTGCTAAAAAACTCATCTTCATGAATCTCCAGGTATTTAAAATGCAGAATTTAAATGTTAGCTGTTATATTTGTACAATATATATAGTTAGTCAGCGCTCTACAAAATATTTAGAGTATGAAAAAATAATAGGGTGAGTAGCTCAACAATCCTAAAATCTGCATAATAATAATAATATATACACATATTGATAACTATATGAAAATAGAATTATTTGTATTCTTTTACTTATATATTTTGTATGTTTTTGAGTATTTTTAGTGTAGTTTTTAAAGTAATTTAAGTTACTTTATTTTTAAGTATTTAGATTTAGTTTACTTAAATTTTATTTTATTTTAGGTATTTAATTTAATTTAGTTAATTTAGATTAGTTTAGAATAATTTAGTTTGATTTAATTAAATTTAGATTATATTTTCTATTTGATTTATATTATAATTTAGGTTTAATTTCAATTTGATTTAGTTTAATTTTGATTTTATTTAGATAAAGAAAAAGAAAAAATCAGAAAACAAAACTTGGGATACACGTTTCCGGCCGTCAAATCAAGCAACCAACTCATCAGACCCGTGGCGTGCACGTTGGAGCAGGCGCACGTGGAAGCCAAGGAACAGGCAGGGCCCCTGCCAGGCCGTGTCTATTCCAGTGTGACATGTCACTTGTGCACCCGGTTTTAGAACCACTAATTCTTCGCCACGCCAACTAGCAAAGTCAACTTTTCATTTTAGCCAATTAAGCACCTTTTAAATGTCGAACTCATCCGATTTTAGCTGCACTAGATCACACCTCAAGGCTCAAAAATGTGTAGAAGAGAGAGAAAAAGAAAGAGAAAAATATGGGAGTTTGATATGTCATATGACCAATCAGATTGCACCTTTAGAAATGTGGAGACTTGTACAACACTCCAAACTCTGTTATAAATAGCTAGAATGTGGCAAACCAAAAATACACCAATTTTGAGAGAGAAAATTTCACTTTTTCTAGAGAGAGAGTGTGAGATAAGTTCAAGGTTAGGCTAGTTTTAAGAAAGGTTAGAGAGATGATCTTAGTTGTGTAGTTTTTCTGTTTTCTAACTTTGATTCCTGAGAGTGCTTCAACGCTTATATATTTGGTTTGTTAAATTTTTCAATATTTTTCGTTTCAATTTTATGTATTATTTTCTAGTTTCTCATATAAATTCAGTCATGCTTTCTTTATGTGGTGATTTAAACTAGATTATAATTATATTTATTTTATTAATTCATTTTTTATTACAGTATTATCCATGTGATATATTGTCAATTTTAGATAACTAATAAGATAGGTTTTTTGATGTTAATTAGAAAAATTTTTCATATTAAATACTTTAGCTTAATATTTATTTTTTGATACTATATTTTCCAGTTATGTGTTTGGGATGTGAAACATATAATTGAGTAATAAATAAGAATCAAAGTTAGCAACAGTTAAACGAATAATTAAGTGAATTTTGAAGCCTTGATTTTCTTATATCTATTTTTTTTTTTATTAATTCTGTGATTATTTTAATTTATTACTTAGTTAATTTTAATTTTTACTTTTTCTTTTTATTTCTCGTTACCTTTTTCTTGTTGATTTACTTCTCTGTGGGATTAATACCTTAATTTATACTACGATAGCTGTTAATATATTTTTTAAGCGTAGACACATATATATGTGTGATATAAGGTAATAGGTATATCAAACTAGGTGTATATATATATGGGCAATAATTCAGTAGGTATTTTTTTTGGACAAATTGCATCTTTCACCCCTCTCCCCCCTAATTATTGCCTATATAGAGTTTTTCCCCCTCGGCTATTCCTTTTTGCAAGAATCCCTCTGGAATTATTTACTCGTGAAAAAAATACTCCTTGTATTACCTTCTGTGACAAAATGATGTATTTAGGATTTTTTAGAGGATAATAAAGTAATTGTAGTATTTATTTAGTTTTTTTTCATTTTGATTGGGACTGAAGAAATATTCAAGTTTCCAAATTTTAACCGAAATGTCCTAACCCCACTTCACGCGCATTCTACATCAAGAAAAAAAAAAATTTGAATGCGATCAGGTCAAGTTGAGGAATCCTTTTCTAAAGATGTATTCAGGAAGTGAAAAGGACGATGAACAATCTTGTCATCCTTTTTCTTCTCCATAATTCGTTCCTGCTATACTTGTTTGTTTATGAGTTCCTCATATTGCTGGAGGATGATATCAAGTTACTTTAATGGAGGTTAGGGACTAGTTTTCCTTTGGAGAAAAGGATTACAGTATGTGAGGGAAAATAGAAAAATTTGACACCTAATCTAAGGGTATATAGGTAAAGGTATTAAATCTGAGCATAAAAGTTTCAACTACCCTTATTTTGGGGTGACATGTCATAGTTCCGTCTGTTTTATGGACAAAATATAACATACGGGAAATTTTTTCTACAATCGAATAGTTCGGGGGGATTCTTGCAAAGAGAAATAATTAAGGGCACAAAACTCTGCATAGACGATAGTTCAGAGGGAAAATATATAATTTGTCCTTTTTTTAACCTGTCTATAGATATTTTTTTTGAGCCATTTGATCAATTATCTAACGGCTACCATGATTTAAGTAGTTGGAAAAAAAATAATAAATATAAATTATTTAATAATTTTTTTCTCTCTAACTCAACTAAGCAAAATAATATCTATAAATAGGTTTTAAAAAAAACCTATTGGTTTGGTGCCTAGGTAGATGGGTAAAATTTGGTGAGCAAATGGAGTTTGGACGAGGTGGTAACGATGGTAGGGTATGTACGTGATATCTATTGGATGAAGAAAAAGATAAGTAGGGTTATTAAAGTGAAGTGATGGGTTGGTTCAAGAAGTAATAAAGGAAAAGAGAGAGCAATGGTATGGGAGGTAGTGAAAATGGATGTATAAAGTTTTTGTATTGATTTTTTCTTGTGTCATTTACAAAGGATATTGCCTATGTATATGCACAAGTTAACCGACTGTAAAAAGGACCTGCTCCAAATAAGCTTTTGTGACATGTGGAAGGGGGCCATTTATTTTTGAGAAAAGGACATGGATAGGACTATTATAATCTCTTTAATCTTTTTTAGTACTGTTCTTTGGAATAAATTTTTTAGGATGGGGTCCCATAAAGAGTAAAATTTCCTATATACCCTTCCTTCCCCTCAAATTCATACATAACATCTTCTATCCTACCTCACACTCAGACCCTATTTGAAAATCAAAAAGTAGAGAGGAGATAGAAGAGAGAAGAGAACTCCCAAAAACCCATCCAAAATCCTCAGTCACCCACGATAAATTCAGCTATAACTCCCTCAAATTTTACTCAAAATATTGTAAATTAGATTCTAGACGTCTCAAGTACCCTATAAATATCCATATTCCTAGTATTTGAGTTAAAATGGTGAAACCCGTTCGTTGGGAAGTCGTGGTGAGATGAGATCAAGAGTTTCGAAGCAACACATGAATTCATATTCCCCGAAGTCGTCGCTATCATCAAAATCCAAGTCTCCAACGGGTTCGTCAAAGAATCCAATCGAAGAAACCCCATATTCAAATAGTAAGGACAAGGGCACTATGGAAGCCATGCCTATTCAAGAAAAGACTACTTTACAATTTTTTTTTTGAAAAAAATAATTTTTTTTTTGGCATGGTGACCTTGAGTATGATGAAAAGCTATGATTTTTGTTTCTTTGTACTGTTTTATTTTTCTGGAGGATCCAAAAAAAAGGGTTTTTTTTTTGCATGGTGATCTTGAGTATGGAAAGATATGATTTTTGAAACTTTGTTTTGTTTTTATTTTTGTAAACCTATGATTTGTTTGGTTAGGATTTATTTTTGTTTCTTTCGCAATTTTTTTTTTCATTTTCTTTGGTCAGGGTGGGATTATTTGGTTAGGGTTAGGCTTTGGATTTTGAGGATTATTGAGGAATGCAAAGGAGACAAGTAATGGTGAAGATATTTTGGTCATTGTTTCTTAGTTGAAGACCTTTTGTGTATTTATTTGTACATTTTTTTCAGTTGTGATTTATTTATGTATTTTGCTGGCTGATTTTATGTTCATCAATTTTACAAAGGTTATATTATATTTTTGTGTTCTTAAATATGAAGTCAAGAATATATTGACCTAGGTCAAGGCATGCTTGACCTGGATTAAGAAGTTCTTGACCAAAAACAAGATTTTCTTGAACAAGGTCAAGAAAATATATAACCTCGTATTGACATGTAGTCAAGACTAATTCCATTGTAAGTCAAGACTATCTTGTCCTCAAAGTAACTGGTCAGTAAATGATTACATTAGATTGAGTTTTTCAAAATTTAGGGTCAAGTAGTTCTTGACATAGGGTCAGAAAGTTCTTAACTCAAGGTCAAAGTTTACGTGACCTAGGGTCAAGTGTCATTTGACCCTCACTTGATGGTATTGCTTTATTTAATATAATGTTTTACTATTTTTCAGCAGAGACTGTAGTCTATTTGTCATCAAGTATATTGAGTTCCTACTATCCGATAAGTCAGTTTCCAATATCAATGCCTAGAGGATAAAATACTTCTATTATAAGCTTGCGTGCGAGTTGTATTAACAAGGGTATTTTTATACTTTTTTCCAAAAATAAAAAAAATATAGGCAGATCTCTCTCTCTCTCTCTCTTCGAAGAACACGGTCGAATCGGACCTTCCTCTGACAAAGCTGCTCTGGTGCTCGACGACTACCACCACCGCCTGGGAATGAAGGGCGCCTCCCCGAAAGCTCGCCGCCGAAGTCTTGGCATCATCGGAGCTGTCAATTGCTGGCGACGACAAAAAAAGCCACAATGAACTCTTGACTACCGACGACGATTCTGGCAATGGTTGGACCCGAAACGAGTCGCATTCAACTCGTCTCAACACGAGGAATCTGACAGTGTATATATATATATCACAACTCGAAACTTCTCCGATTTAGTTTTGCCATGTTTGACAATTTTGAGTTATATCAGTTTTATGTATTGAGTTTTCAATCCTACTATTAGATCGTCAAATAAACTTCATATTTGTGATGTACTCGTTAAAACCTGAGTTTTGAAATATATATATATATTCATATATTGACTATGTTTGGTGACCCGCACAAAAAACGAAATTCGACGGCTCAGATTTGCCTTGTTTTGCGTACCACACTGTTGGGTTTCAGCCTGAGCCTGAATTGGTTAACTCACATGTCTAACTTAGCTAATTTGGATGCTAGGAATTCAGTGGTGAGGTTTGTTTCACGATTTGAGGCTCCGTTGAAGAAACTGCATTTCAAAGCGAGTGATCGAGGGTTCAAAAAAGACCTATGACCCTTCAAATGACCACCAATCGACGTCAAATGCACTCAATAGTGCCATAGTGCCATGTAGTCACTCGATTGGGATAGGGATTTTATTACTTAATCTTAAAATTGATTTAATTTTGATTTTTACATATTTTAAATAAATATAGAATTTTGTGAAATATTTTATAAAAATGTGATTTATACATGTTTTGTCATGATTTGATATTTAAACTGCCTAGGAGGCACGTCACACGGGTTAGCGTGCCAAATATCTTGTTTTGGAACTATTTTCTGTAGGAACTAGATTTTATTGGTTTGATGAAAATGGCTGTTGTGCCGCCGAAATTTTGTAAAATCCAATTTGAATAAGAATTTAGTTTTGAGAACTGAACTTAGTTAATTAAAAATACTGCATGGTCTATTTTATGATTTTGTGAAAAATCGTACATATTCTAATTCCTGTCGTACATATAGCATTACATGCATTCATTGCACCTACCCAACTGACAGACTTATGATATCATATTCAGGATGCTCAGACTTATAGTACCCTATCTAGGGTACTCGGACTACATATCATACTCACGATCACCAATTTAGATGACTCATACATAGTATACATGTGCAGTTATCCACTTAGGTGGCACATACTATATTGCATACTTACGGTCACCAGTCTTTGGTAGCTCAGACTTTTCATTGATTGTATTGCCTGTCATGTGCTTGACTTGAATAGATATATACTGGACTTGATGTGATGTTTTACAAAGGTTTGAAATATTTGAACCTTTAGAAAATGATTTCGTTTTGAGACTATATTTTGCATAGTTTGGAATATTTGAACCTGTGGAAAATGACTTTGATTTAAGATGACGTTTTACAATAGTTTGAAAGATTTAAACATTTAGATATTGTTTTTAATTGGATTTCTAGAAACTGTTTGAATATTTTACTGACCATGCAGGACCTTGAAAGTAAGTATTTATATTGGTTAAAAACTTATAATTGAATCTCTACTGAGCATTCACATGCTCAACATCTATTTCCTCCCACTTTCAGGTATTTGTGTATTTAAGATAGTTATTTCGATGGTTAGATAAGCTGCTTGGCTTGTGCCTCCAATCCTGTTCCTATTACCTGGTGGGTGTCTATATCTTGTTTGATTCCTCTTCCTCGTTCAAACATTTAGCATTGTTTGTTGTTTTTACTAAGTAGATGTATCAAGGTAACAATATAAAAAATAAGAGTACTTGGAATCATAAATGATTTTTGTAAACTGTTTTGGACTCTGGACTTATTTTACTGAAAATTATGATTTTAAGTAAAAAGTTTCTAAATGAATTAAATGGAGTTCCTCTAAATTTTAAGTTTATATTTTCTCGAGAAATTAAACTAATGAAAGGATTCATAATTTTGAAATTTACTTACTTTTAAGGACTAAAATTCAAAAATTCTAAGTACTTGATTTTCTGAAATTTTGAAAATTATTATTTATTACTATTTCAACTTAAAATTACTAAAATTGACAGCTTTGGATTTCCGGTCGTGACAACCGCTCTCTCTTTAATACCACCCACTTTCTTCTTATGAGGGTAATATGGTAACTTCTATTTTATGTGGGTTAAATATTTGAATTAAAGAAAAAGTTAGCGAACGAGTCAAATTCGAATTGGAGGTTTAAGTGAAAGGAAAATTAAGAACCTGGGATCTAAATACCAATATTGGGGACTAAATTGAAAAGAAATTTAAAGAAATAGGTCAGTTATGATTTTAGAAACAACTGGGGACCCATTCGGCACTGCCACTTGGCAAGAAAACGCTAAAAAGGGATTTGAAATCCCTAACTTAGCCCAAAGCCTCAAGACAACCACCTTTCTCTATGAACTCACTCTTAGCACCCATTTTGCCACTCATCACAGACCGCCACCCAGACAACCCACACGAAGACACACCTCACCGTCCTCCCTTGCACGATTGGATGAAGCCATCCTCGGTGGTGGCTTGGTTTGCAACATAGAGGAGAGGGAGAAAAGAAGCCCACAAAAAACTCGCCAAAATCGCTGGATTTTTGGCGGTTTTAGCTTTCTCTGATCGACGCTGAACGCCACCCACATTGAGTACACCTCGTCCACGGCTATAATAACCTTCCCTAGTCCCTTGCTAACAATGATAAAAATATCGGTTTTGATAGAAATATCCATACTCCAAAATTAAGGGAATATTGAGGAAAATATCAATTTCGGTTAAAATTTTGGGAAAAAAATATGAAAATTTTATATAAAACATAAAAAAAATTAAAAAGAAGCTTAATATAATTGAAAACCATAAAAATTATTATTTTTCTTGGAAGCGCATGAATGTATAATTATATACATGGATTGTGAAAATATGATTAAAATGAAAAAAATAAATACGATTAATAGAGTTAAAGCATAAAAAAAAACAAGTCATATATAATATAATTGATGTAAAGTTCAAAAAAATACTTATGATTAAAAAACTACTTTGAAATATATTTAAATATTGTGCATAAAATGTGTAAAAGGTTGTGAAATTATTAAAAAATTTAATAATATTCGAACAAAAAGAAAAAATTAATTAACTTCCAATTTTTCTTCAAGTTCCAAAATTTGTTCGAAAGTTCCCCCAAATGTTTCCAAAGTTTTTTTTTTAGTCCTAAAAGATATTTTACTACCTCTAGTTTTCTAAAATTTCACCAAAATTTCGGTGAATTATTTTAGCAAAAGTTGTGTCCTTGCTTGACAGTGACAAGCAACTCCGGTAAGTGACTTTTCATATTTTTGATCACTTTTCGAATGAAATGTTGGCATTTTTGTAATTATTTCTTTGAGGATTGGTATTATTGAATTTCTGAGATGAATTTGGCGCGAATAAGTTATCAGATTGACATATATTTAAATGTGGAATCTGGATTCCAGTCATTTTTAGATGAAAAGTTGATATTTTTTTAAATAGATTTTGAAAAGTTGGTTTCGTAAATATATTTTTGAAAAGTTTGATATAATTAGTCGGTTTGAGTTAGAGACATCGGAATAGATTTTTGAGATCAAATTCATAATTTTCGGGCTTGAGAAATGAATTTTGACCTATGAAACTTTTATGTTTCAGCCGAGTAGGGGAACTGAGGATGAGTGCTTGGGATTTACCTTGATTTCCGTGTTAAGGCACGGGTTCGCGCCGGAACCTGAATTCAACAAGTTTATATAGTCTAACCTAATTATTTTATATGTGTTGAATGCAATAGAAACACCAATTTGAGCGTTCGAACACTCATTTGAAAGTTACCCCTCTCAACACAAGTGAATTTGAGTTCTAATCCACCTTTTGGATCTCCAAACGACCTATGGGAGCTAATCACTAGCCTGATAACAAATTCTCGTTAGTGATTGAAGTGGGAACTCGATTACTTGACTGTACGTTAGTTTTATCTATAAATTTGCGTATTTGATCAAATATTAAATTTTATGAAACGAATTGTGAAATGTGTTTCTAAATTATTTTGGAGCTTTTGGTTGATATTAAACTGCGTAGGAGCCATGTCACTTGGCGTGCCTTATATATTGCTTTATATATATATTTTTTATGCAGGACTATATTTTATGAATTTTGATAAAAACAACAGTTATGCTGTCAAAATTTCTGGAAAATTGATATATTTGGAAATTTGATTTTTGGAATTAAACTTGATATGATTAAAATTTACTTTAGGAATGTTTTGTGATTTGTTTTTGGGAAATGGTACATAACTTAATTATTTTCATTCATATAGTATTGCATGCTGTCATTACATCTAAATAATTATTTTGGAACTTTTGATTGGTATTAAACTGCATGGGAGGCATGTTACATTAGTTGGTGTTCCATATATATTGTTTTATACTATTTTTATACATGGACTGGATTTTTTGAATTTTGATAAAAATAAAAATTATGCTGCCAAATTTTTTAGAAAGTTGATGTGCTTGGAAATTTGATTCTTGGAATTAAACTTGATATAATTAAAGACTACTACAGAGTTGTTTTATTTTTTTTTTCCGGAAAAATGGTAAATATCTTAATTATAGTCATTCATATAGCATTACATGTATTCATAATACTTATGTGACTGGTGGACTTACGTACCCAATAAGGGTGTACGGACTTTGTCGGCTAGAATATGCAACTATAAATTATACTCACACACTCCCGTGCAAGTGCACACAGTCACAAGTAATATAGATTTAGGAGTTAGAGTGTCGAACCCATGAGGATTGATTTCTTAGTCTAAGCTAAGTATTAAAATTGGTCAATCCTAACTTTATCCAAATAACAAAAATATAGATTTTAGAGAAATAAAATAAAAGAAATTAAACTATCATACAAATGAATAAAAGATAAATCAATAAGAAAAATGTCTAGGTTTATTAATTCTCCAACCATTCTCTTGTCATACTATTTCACAATTTATCTCTTAAATTAATTAATCCACTAGAGTTGTCAACCAAAAATCTAAATTAACCAAGGAGCCTTTTCTAAGTGCAAATTGGATCTACCTAAACAAGATAGCATATTACCCTTAATATGAATTGAACTAGGTGCACTAAGATTAAGATCTCAAAAATGGTTGCACAAGTTACATAGGTATATTGTTATCCTATACAAACTTACCCATACTAGGTAATCTTATAGTATTTTACCTAAGTCCAAATTTGTAATCCCTTTTCCAAGCTCATAGAAATTTCACTCAACAATCTATTTAGTGATCAATTAAATAGAAGCAATAAGCATAAGGTAAAATAAATAACTCAACAATAGATTTGGTTAATAAAAAATGAGAGAAATGAACAAACACAAGATAATAGGTTAGTTCACATAGTAAAACTAGACCAAAAAAAAGCTAGTTCATAATATAAATTGAGAACAATAACATTTTGATACCATAGAATCAAAAATATAAATATCAAAGAGAAAAGAGTTTTAGAATTCTCCCTCTTTGAAGAGCTTGAAAGTGTTCATGGAGGTTGTTAATATCCTCCTCCAAATTTGGTTCTTACTCTCTTGAATCCTCCCTTAAAGATTTGCTCTCAATAATATCACTCTCTAAATAAAAAAAATACAAAGAAAAACTTACAAGAAAATGAAGAGAAAAAACTAAGAACAAACTATGGTGTTGATGTTGTGAAGGAAATCAAGAAATGAAGTTGGTTGGAGCATATCTTCATCTTCTTCTTCTTTTCCTTCCATGGCTTCCTCCTTCTCTTTCTCTCTATTCTAATATGCCTCTTTCAACTCCAAAGATAGGATTTTAAAGAGGCAGCTTTTGCAAACTTAAGACAGATCGAATCTGGACCCTTGGATCGTCAAAAAGTTGATCTTGGCCATCTATTATTGACCTAGCTATAGCTAGGATGCATTGGGTAGTACTGCGGTACCATTTTTAGCACTGTGGTACTAAAACTTCCCAAGAGTTGATGCTACAGTGCTACTTTTGGTGCTAGAGTGCCATTTTTTTGTTGGTTTGGCGCTGCGGTTTCTCAAGAGCGCTATTTCTTCGTATGAGCTCCGATTTGCCTCATTTTCATTGCGTTATGACCGTATCAGATTCAACTTCAATCCTCATAGTTTAAATAAACCTATTTTGGAAGTACAAATTCACTTCATTTTGTATCAAACACTTTTGTTTTATTCTCCTATCAACATAAACAAACAAAACATCAAAATGACAAGAAAAATAATTGAAACAACTTAATTTAAACAAGAATATAGCAAAACTTAAGGCAAATTAGAACTAAATAAATCTATTTTTATGGAGTTAATAGACTTATAATCATCCATTTAGGTAGCTCAGACTTACATGTGTTCAAATTGGTCACCCCAGACATGTCATGGAGTGCATTGATTATTGTGTGCTTGACTTATGATTATAAACTTAATTTGGGAATCTGTTAAATAAAGATTTGGAATTTTGTGAACTTTTGGACAATTGTTCTATAAGTAGATTTTTGAAAAATTATTTTAGAATATATCAGTAATCATGCATGACTTTGAAGTAAGTATTTTGTTTATTCTTAAAAACCTGTAATTATTTTTCTACTAGGCATTTGGGCTCACCCCTATTTTCTTCCCCCTCCAGGTTAGGTGCCACGTGGTCTGTAGAGTTACTCATATTGCTCTTTTATAGTTTTGGCATTTCTTCTAAGCTCGTATCATATCTTGTTTATTGGTATTTGTTTATTGGTATCTTCTTAGTTTCATTTTTAATTATTTAGCCATGATTACTAGTATCTACAAGTGGGTGTACGAGAGAGCTTTAATAATAGTTAATTAAAGACTTTTTAATAATAGTTAAAGACTTTGTAAACATAAGAATATTTTGGAAATTGTATAATTGGACTTTTGGACTTCAAATTGTTTTTCTTTTAAAATTTATGTTTTAAGAGTGGGTTCAAGTTTAATGAGGTATAAATTAACATTTTTAAAAAAAGTACAATCCTACCACTAATTAACCAGCGTTACGTAAACGCCCTTTATTGTAGAAACACACAAACACACTTTATTACTTATCATTAGGAAAAGCGAGAGAGAGAGAGCCGCTATAGATGTAATATCACTAGGCAAATTTAATGATGAGCCTTTGCAGTTATTCCATCAACAACGTGGCAGCACTTGTAGCTGACGAATGTTTCCATGACACGTGTACACTCGGGGCACTTCATCGTCTCCGGGACCCTTCCGGCCACGGTCGGGATGTCGAGCCGGCAGCACTGCCGTACGGTGAGAAGAGCCATGCTGTGGTACTCTTTGATGGTACTCTCGAAGCCCTTCTCTTTGACAACCTCCTTCCATTTGTCAAAGTCCTCAAAGACCTTCAAGATGGTGAATCCATGGCCGGTGGTCAGGACCGTTGACCCCTTGGTCAGCACAAACCAGCCACTCTCGTTCTTGTAAGAGAGCAGCCTTTGTATCTCTTGCGAAACTGGGTCCACATCCTCCTTGTGAGCCTTGGTCATGAAGAGCCCTTCTATGGCACTCCAGAATCGGCCCAGGATGCCATCGTCGTCTTCGTCATCGTTGTCTATCTTCTTTCCCACGCGGAATAGCTCTATGGAGATCCTCGCTTCCCTGAAAATGGCGTCGTTCGCAACTGCGGTCGCTTTCTTTGCGAACTGCTTCAGCCACTCCTTGTCTTTACCTCCATAGAAGAAGATGTACTTCTCTCCTTTTAATAGCTGTTTGATATATTATTAGTAAACTTACCAAAATTCAGGTCATGTCTGGTACTCTTTTTTCCTTTTATTTTTCATTGTTTTTATAAATAAAAACAATGATAGAGATTTTTTAAACGACTCTAGAGAAAATTTGAACTTTATTTAAAGAATACTGCTACATATCTAAACAAATTGTATAAAAATTAAAACAACTTGATAGAGATTAATTTTTAAACGACTCTAGAGAAAATTTGAACTTTATTTAACGAATACTGCTACATTCATATGATCTAAACAAATTGTATAAAAATTAAAACAACTTGATTGATGACTAGTATTTAATGTATTTTTTTTTTCTATTTTTTATTCGTAGTACTCGTTAACTATTATTACTTGTTCCAATTAATTTAGAAAGAAGTGGAAATGATATATGTAGCATTTTTCTTTTCTAATCAGAAAATTAAATAAACAAACAAATAATGGTGTGATCAAACACGCTCTGAAATGTAATTACTAACACTATTATGTTATATATTGGAAGACACAAATGAAAGGTGAAACTCTTAGTGAGATAAATAATTCAAAAAAATAAAAATAGAAAACAAAAGTAAAAAGTGTTTCCAACAAATTGCTTACGCCGCTTTGAATAACTGGATGAAGGTCATGCACTATAGGGCCAATCCAGTCCCTTTGTTTGGACACAGATTCTTCAGCAGCCTTGTCAAAAGGAAAGGCCTTCATTCGCCAAACTCGGATGAGATGAAGTGCATTCGGGTTTTCCACCTGCCCTTGTGGATTCATCACCACCAACATAGGCTTTCCCTTGAAGTGCCAATCTTCTTTGATGAATCTCAAGCCTGCAATACGCGAAAAGAATTGCACGCTGTACCACGGCATTTTCGAGCGTAGGATATCGAATTTTTTGCGTAATTCATCGGTCCATCGCTCCACAATAGGCATCCATACGATCTTGTATTGATCGTTTCGTTTGATTCCTTCGTAGATTGGATACAAAACTGAAATATCTTCGTCGGAGATGTCTAGACTGGAAATGAACAAGAACACATTCTTTCTCTTCAGCACGTCAATCTTAACCTGTTTGACCAATCACAAATAAATATTAAGAGGTTGCTATATATTATATCATGACTAGTTGTGATATCATGACTGGCTTTTTGGCCGATATTCACATTTTCATATGAAAGATGGGTTTTATACATATATATCATAAGGTATCGTAAGGTGCTTAGATTAATTATTTTGTTAGTTTCTAAATTAATGAGAAAATCCCGTTTTTATTTTTAATAAAATTTTAATTTTCCTTTTTGTTCCTAAACTCATAATGTCCCATGTCCTCTCACTTGGATATAGGTTTCTTTAACATTTTTTGTCAAATGCTTAATGAAAAGTTACTAATGATTTTTTTTATAAATATTTTAATTAGGGATTAATTCAAAAATTAGCTATTGTAATACTATGCCCTTTAATTTAGCTAAAATATTTTTAAAAAGATGTCTACGGATTAACTGAGATCAGTTTTTGGAGTGTACTTTACAAAAATGGGAAATTTGAAGCTTAGAGATGAAAACAATACTTTCTCACTTAGGAACCAGCAAAGTAATTAGCAGTCTTCTTTTAAGACCCGCAAATAATGACACAAATACTACATTTTAAAAAACAAAAAGTCTAGTTCTAAAAATAAATAAGTCATCACAAGGTCAAACCGTTTTGTTAGCAGAGCCATCAATTAGAGGCTGCACATTAATATCCCTGGTGAAAATCAGAAACCTATGCTGAGGGAGGACATTATCCCTGGAGAAAATGAGGGCCTTAAAAATCTCCATAATTTCTGTTGGTGTTTTCATGAGTTTGCGGAGCTTCCTATAAGCATCTGCCTCTTCTGCATATTAGACAAAAAAAAATCTTCTTTGTTTAGTCACATAGTTGCTCTCTCAATTCTCTCTTGGTACACTAATAATTCTTCGATGATCAGAAAGTTCTATCCCCACCAATTTGTTTTTTGCAAAGTATCAACTGTATCTTATATTTGTTGATGATGTACTGGATTTTCTGCGAATAGGGAGACAAATCCTGCTGCTGGTACCTGAAAATGAACACAATTCATTATACTACCGCATTTATGTGATATTTTCTCTCTGAAAAAGAAAAAAGAAAAATTAAGACAACAAATTTTTCCCTCATGACCAATATAGTAGGCGTTCGATCACCCAGTACCGCTCGGCCGGGGTCAGTAAACTATAATTTTTTTGTTGCACTAATGTTAAAGGGCACCAGTCTATCACCAACCACTAATATATATGAATTCAACATGTTAACTAAACACGTACTATCAACCACTACAAGATATATGAATTCAACATGTTAATTTTGTTGTGAGCCCACCACCTCTACAGTTATTCTAGCAGTACCACATAGCATTATTGTAAAAATAAAAAACAATAAAGATATGGATAATGCTACATATCTTAATTATTTTATTAGTTTTTTAATACCAATATACGTGGTATATGAATTTTCACAATTTAATTAGTATGTTAAAATCTATCACAAATAGATTTAACATTATTTAGTGTGTTAAAATCTATCACAAATAGATTTAACATCATTTGCCAATTGATAAATATGTGTTGATATTAAAATTTTGATAAAATAATTGAGATTCTTAATATTATTCTAAAGAGAAATGTGTTTATATGTGTCATTACTCCGCCACATCATCACTTACTCGTCATCGTGATGGAGGAGATTCATTTTAGTGGTGCAAGCAACAATAGTTCGGATAACCCAGTAGACGTCCACAGGAAAGTGTTCCATTGCTACTGACAAGGCCGGTACGTCTTTGGGATCGTAACTGGAAAGCTTCTCAAACTCGTAGATGTATTCAATGACTTGCAAGGTGGCCTTAATGAGATCGTTAAGCTCAAGAATCGCTTGGCGGCGTTTTTGGAGCTCCAAGGGCCTTATAACGGCTGGGACTTTTTTCAATATTTCCAAGGATTTGGTGAGTTGATCATGATCATGAGAGTGGTGAAGTTCGGCTAGGAGCCAGAAATCCCCATACTCCAAGGCAAAAGCTGCTAGGGTTAGCACTGCCTTGGCTTCCCATGTGTAACTTCGTACCTTTTCAAGTATTGAAAGTGTCGTTTCGTGAGCAATCTCTTCGCCTGAAGCCTTGCACGACATCTGCTTATTCATATTGTTTAGGGAAATTACTAAATTAGGTCCTTTAATTTGAATTGTCTTTAACTAATTTTCATTAGACAGTGTGTGTGAGAAATAAAGAGAGAAATAATTACCTCACTGCATATTTGCTTAAGCGTGCATAGTGGTGCGCTAAAACTGCCTCTGGGGGTCTTCTCCGCTATGTGGTCCACATGAACACGGATACCCTGACGATAATTAGTAAAAAGAAAAAGAACTAAATATGAGTACACCATACAAATTGTTGAGTTACATACATAAGCATATATTCCTCTTGAAAAAGGACCTTTACATGCATACATGAATTCTAGGCCTTATACGGCCCAAACGTAAGGAGTTGGTGAATAAGGATAGGGTTTCTTACACTTATACCTATAAAAAAAATGAAAAGAATTACAAAAATACGGAAGTCGGTTTTAATTAGAGAAATATCACATTTTTTAAAATATTTAGAAAATTATCATTTTTAAAATAGTTACTGGTTACCCGTTTCTGGAAACTGATTACTGGAAATTGGTTACGAGTTATATATCAGTTATAAATATCTTCGGTTACCAGAAACTGGTTACTGGAAACTAGTTACTATTTTAAAAAATGATATTTTTATAAATATTTTTTAAAAAACAGTATTTTTCTAATAAAAATTATACCGCACCATGAAAAATGCAAAAGCACCGTATTTTTCCAATTCTTTTCAAAAATACCGTATTTTTTCTAATTTCCCCATAAGGATACACAGTCCGAGAAAAACATTGTCAGAGGCCTGAATAGATTGATCTGGACCCATTTTAACTCCAGGGGACTATTTGAATGGAAAATTAGGCTTACCATTTTTGTGAGAGAATAGTGACGCAGTTTTATAGGAAATGGACGGGAATTAATAGGACCATTTGAGGTAAAATGATTTCTGAGAACTATTTTTCAGGTCAATTTTTTAATACGTGTCTTAATTATTACTATGACCGGTCATAATAACCGTGACTATTTCTCATAGGGATAATCGAAAAATATATATCCGCAATTTTAATCTTGTCTTTTCATTTATGTAAAATTATGCATTCACATTTTAAATCTCATCTCTGTAAATTAATTATATTTTTTGTGTACAAATTAAGTGATTTATGCTAACTATTTTAAGTTATTTTTAATAGATTTTTTGTGTGTTAGCAAAAATAAGATATACTCTTTTCAAATTTTGTGTTTAGTAAGAAATTTATTATGAAAAAGTTGAAAATTTACAAAAATTTAAAATCTAAAAGTGTATTTTTGTACAAGCCAAAAGACAGAGTTTAATTTGCAGGAAATCTATACTTTAAGGTATTTATTTTTGCAGACAACCCTCAATTTTCTCATATCATTTTGTTAGGACATTATGACCAACCGTCATTGTTTTTATGATTGGTCATAATTAAAATGATTAGTTTTCAGAAAACATATATTAAGAGGTCCTAAAATGTTATTCAAGCACAAATTGGTCCTAGTTCCATCCAAATCTCAAGTTTTGCTTGTTCCTTCTGAATACTACCACTTTTTTACTCCTTTAACCAAATTAATTTTGGCAGACCTCAGATAGCCGATATGCATTACATGATAGAACGAATGAACTCTTGGTTGGAGAAAATGTCCAATCCTTAATTTCTTAACATTGATAAGATTTTTATTTTTTTTAAGTGTTCATGACGTAAGTTTTGCGATCCATAGCCCAAAAATGGTACTTAGCACTAGAAACAGAGCGGGGAAAAAAAAAAAAAACTTCATTTTAACTTCTGAGCACCAAAAAATGTAGTACCTGCACTACAACACCAGAATTCTAATCGACTAATTGGGATTTGAGGGACACTACAAAAGCAAGTCTCCATAGTGACAACTTTTTAGTCATAATATTCTTTTCAAAAAATAAAAATAAAAATAAAAATAAAATAACTTTTTAGTCATAATATTCTTTTCAAAAAATAAAAATAAAAATAAAATAACACAGTGACATTTAGTTACGACTATAAATTTATTGTTGACTGAACTTTTTATATATAGTAATAAAACTAGTTGTGATTATAAGTATATTTAGTTATAATAAACTGTATTTTTATGACTAAAATTAGTCACTTTTGGTCGCAAATTTTATTGGGACTAAAAAGGTAAAAGCGTTTTTTTTTTTTTTTTTTGGTGAGATTGTATCTTCTTTAATAATTCTGCAGATATATGCATTTGAATATAGACGTCAGGCTCTACTGAAAGGCGTTTTAAAATTTTCTTTCAATTTTTTTTTTCAAGAAAAAAAAAAAAAGAAGAAGAAGAAGAAGGAGTGTTAAAGCTTTAGCTTAGTTACAGACGGAAACAAGGAGGATTATTGGCAATGGGCGGGTTAGGGGTATATGGTTATTCCGCTCCATACCCACGGGGAAAAGTCTGCGCTTCCCCTAATTCTTTTTTGTCGCTATTCCCTACAAATTCTCCACAATAAAATTTGGGCAAGCTTGCCTGTCTCTGCATTATTAATCTTTATTTAAGGTCAACATTTTTATTTAATCTAGCTACCTCTTAAAAAAAAAAGGAGCAAAAAGGAAAAATTACTGCAGATATATATATATATATATATGCATATACAGGAAATGTGCTATACTATATATGCAAGGGATTCTGCAAAATTTTCTTTAGAAATCAGAAATGCTGTCCTTTCAAAAAAAGAAAAAAAAAAAGAAAAAAAAAGAAAGAAGAAAAAGAAATTGCTGTGGTATATATAGTCTTAGTTAATATCATTCATGTACTATGCATTCAGTAAGTATTCTCTTCGGAGTTCCGAATACTATACAAAATGCAATTATGAATCAAACTAGAAGTGTACAAGATTTCCTTAGTTATCATTAATTAATAATAAATAGACAAATGAAAATAGAAAACTAATTACAAAAGTAAATACCTGCACAACTTTGTCAACAACCTGGGTAGCACGCTTAAGGATGTTTTCAACGACAAGGTAGAGAGACTCGTCGTCAAATGAGGCATCGGCATGAACATGAGATTCGTAAATTAGGTCCATTATCTTATTGTCCGGCACGGCGAACAGGCTGATCGGCTCCCTAACCTCGACCCGCTTTGAGGCAGGAGCCGTCTCGGCTGGTCCGGTCGCCAACAAGGTCCTAAGGGTAATACTGGACATTATTTATATGACTAATTAGAATTACTAAGGAACTGTTTAGGAGGAGAGATATAACAGAGAAGATGGTCCTTAATTGTGTAGTACTATGTGCTACTCCACTTTCCAATAAGCCTGCCCTATTTATAACCATCTTCGGGACCTTGATTGTATTTTTGCTTTCATATACATATGTGGGATCCATTTCAATTCAAGGAAAGTATCTCATCACGTGAATAACATGGGCTATTACTGAATTGGAGCCACAAATTAATGCATGCGAGCCAAGTATTTTTTTTAAAACACATCTATATGGGACATAACTTTTTGATAAAATAATGGCATAAGAAGAATGAAATTTAACTACATATTATGAACAATCTGTTAAATATCGCTTAAGAGATTACAAGATTTTCAATAAAGTATCAAACTTGCTAAGAATAGTCTTTATTTTTGTGATGTTTCTTTGTACAGGGAAATTCTTAATTATATTGCTCGTATTTTAGCAAGGGATAACTGTAAAAAAATACCCTGAAATTTGGGTGTTCTGCAATTTAAACCCTGAAGTTTGGATTCTGCAAAAAAATACCCTGAGATTAAGAATTTCTGAAAATTAATACCCTGGACAGGTTTTTTGACCAATTTTAGTAACGAAAAAATAATAATATCCTCCATTAAAACTAGATTAATCCATATTATTCATCTTAATTTTGAGGATATTATTGTATTTTATCAGTTAAAAATTAACACATGGTATTAATTTTCAGAAATTCATAATCTCAGGGTATTATTTTGCGGAATCCAAACTTCAGGGTTTAAATTGCAGAACATCCAAACATGAGGGTATTTTTTTGTAACACTATCCCTTTTAGCAATTTATCCAAAATAAAGAATTTCCTTTTGTAAAAAAAGAAACAGTATTAAAATTAAAAAAATTATAAATATAAACATCATATGTACAATATCTCAATGAAAGAAGCAAACTTACATACCAGTAATCATCTTAAAAGTATCTTCTTTTAACTCCACTTCTTTCTAATTCATTTTAATTTCTTTTTATTTTGAGTGCCTGATTCCATTAAATTTGGATGTAAACAAAAGTTTACAGAACTCAGATGCTAAGTTTCGTTTATTGTGGTCAATAAATGTTGGAATCAGAGAAAGGAAATCCAACGAACAGTAAGATTTTGAGTGAATATATGTTGATAGCAGTCTTAGGCCTTATAGTACACCTTTCTAATTAAGTGTTTTTGGTTTTTCCCTTTCGGGGCTGTAATTAAATGTTTTTCATATTTCTCAATAAATGTTGCGATAATAGGATTAATCTTAATTTTAATGTTTCAAAAATAATTCAATTTCAATTTTGATTTATGATTTTAAGAAATGTCAAAATTTGTCACATGATGAACTATATTTTATCTCAATTTGCTCCTTCAAATTTCAAGTGCTATGTATTCTGATTTATCTTGAATTATTATTATAATCGTTTTCATCCGTTTCACCCTGGTTTAAAACAAGATTCTTAAAATCGAGGCAAAAACATAATTTAGGTACTAAGTTTGAAAAACTCTTAATCGTTATATACATATACATATATATATACATATATATATATTCAGTAGGTATTTTTTTTTTACCTATGTGTAGGTATTTATTTTTTAGCCATTGGATCATCATCTAATGGTGATCCAGTAGCTATAATGAAGTGCATAAAAAGACGTGTATCATTAATGTTATTTCTCTCTCTTTACTTTATAATATAAAAAAATGTGCAAGAAAAATTTTCATTAGCAAAAAATGATACCGTATAGGTAAAAAAAAAAAAATACCTACTGAATTGGTGCCCTATATGTATATATATATATCATAATTAAATTTATTTTGCAGTTTTTTTTTAAAACAATTTTATTTATTCTATGCATTTATATATTTCATATATTATGGTGAGGTTTTCCTTCAATTTTTTTTTTAATAAATTGTATATTTTTGTCCTAAAAAAAAAGATTGCATATTTTTGTGATTTTGAAGAATAGAAAAATATCCTTCTAGGGTTTAAGCAATTTTTTACATTTTTTTTAATTTTTTTACTATACTGCTAGCATTCTCACTATATATAACTATAATGGATATATTTAATTCTTAGATTGTTTTTTTCTAGTAATTCTTATTAGGGGTTAAATTGTAACTAATATTGTGAATGTACTTAGTCCAATTGTATATTGATGTATTTAGAACCACCCTAAACTTATTCTCAGATAAGTTTTTAAATAGTTTATTTTCAATTTTTTAAACGGTATCTTAGTAAATTAATTACTCTAAATTAGTGTTAGGGTATAAATTTTTAACAGATTTTAAATTTAAGGGTCAATTCTAATAAGAACCAAAATATAAGATACAATTTAAATAAAGTATCAAAATACAAGATATAAAAGTGATATTATCCCAAAGTAAAATGATAAAGTAAGAAATCTGTTGGATCGATATTTTGGATCGTCCCAAGATTCTCAATGACGTACGAGGTGCATAATTGTATCATTTTTTGTTTGTGTCCCTCATGCGAGACCCATTTTGTACCATTTTGTACAAAATGGGTCTACTATGATGAACCTTTATAATATCTACTATGATGTCCCTCACGTGAGACCCATTTTGCACCCATTATGAACCTTTATAATCTCTGTTGTGATGTCCCTCATGCGAGACCCATTTTGGACCCATTACGGGCTTTTATAATCTCTGCTGTGATGTCCCTCACATGAGACCCATTTTGTACCCATTACGAACCTGCAAGACTCATTTGATACCCATTATGAACTTTTATAATCTTTGCTATGATGTCCCTCATGCAAGACCCATTTTGTACCCATTACGAGCCTTTATTTTTTTTGGTTGATTCGTCGGTTAGATGTTAGATTAGTAAGGGTGTGGTTCGAACCCACCACCCAGTGCTCCTCAAAAGAGACTTTTGCCACACGAGCTGGAAGCTCGTGGTCATTACGAGCCTTTATAATCTCTACTGTGATGTCCAGTCTTATGTGAGACCCATTTTGTATCTATTATGAATCTTTATAATCTCTACTGTGATGTCCCTCATATGAGACCTATTTTGTACCCATTACAAGCCTTTATAATCTTTGCTGGGATGTCCCTCATGCGAGACTTATTTTATACCCATTACAAACCTTTATAATCTCTGTTGTGCCTATTTATGCATGCTCAGATATGTGTGGACAGAATTTATGTTACGTACAATAATAATTGACCATAGATATTTCTCTCACCAACCGTTGACACGTGCAGGTCTATACATATATATAACGTGAAGAAAACGTGATTTTAATTGAGATTTCTAGTGGCTATCTGTCTCCGTCTCTGGCTTTCTCTTTTGTTTTTTCCTGATCGTTTCACTTTCGATATCATTTTCTGACGTTAATTTATCGTAACTGTTTTCTTTGTCTATTATCACTTTATTTCATGTGTCTTCTGTAATCCAAGATTCTGTGACCACCGTATCATATACGTGGCCTTACATTACTAGCCCTTTGTATTTGATTCTCAGACTTTTTCTTTCTTTCTTTTATTGGATAAATTACGATAGTATGCTCTCTATATTTTGAAATCTTCGCACCTATGATCGTCTAATTATTTAAATTTTATATTTAAACCTTTAAATTTTGAGTTTTCTACAATTTTATGCTTTAAGTTGAGAATTTGGGAAAGCTTTTTCGGAAAGACATTATCAAGTATTTGTAAATATCTATATACACATAATAGACGAAAGGAAATTAAACATGCATAACCATAACAAACAAGAAAGTATACTTTGAGAGGTTCAGAAAAATCCACATAGATAGAAAAGAAAGGCATAAAGTTTCAAAAGGAAAACAAATTAGAGAGGTAGCCTCTCACTCTTATTTCCGTGATTAACATTCTTCTTTTTAATTGAAATAAGCTTGAATTACACCCGTAAGTTGGTCCGTAAAATTTTATTTCACATTCTCTTCTTTTTAATTTGGCGAGAAACATATATATTCGATAGCATGGACAGAGCCACTTTGGGGCTTGGGGAGCGTGTGCCCAACTTTTTTGAAGTTTTGATTTTTATCTTATTATTTATCAGAATATTCAAATTATATGTATCCCTCATTTGCCTCTTGTACCCATATATTTCGTTAAAAAATTCAATAATGCTTCTTATTTGTCCCTTTAAGTTTTTGATTTTTAAACTTTATTTCTATTATTTTTAAATACTTAATTTTTTTCCATATTTTTATGAATAATTTTTCTTTAGACTTCACTTTGAAAAATCTTTTTAATCATATATATATTAGTCTATATTGGCTATGTATGTTTCAAAATTACCATTTTTAGGTTGTCCCCTGAATTATCAATTACAAGTTCATTTGAAGAAATTGAAGAAAAAATAAAGAGAAAAAATGAGAGAAAATAGAAAACTAAATTTAGCATTAGATTTTGCCTCCCTAAAATTTTTTTCTAGTTCTGTCACTAATTGCGCAATTGATAGTATGTATGCTTACTAGCAATTTTGTAATAATACGTATTCATCGTCAACTCAATCAAAATTGCAAAAAATGATAAGTTAGTTTTAGGTTTTCTGTTAGTGGACAACAAAAGCTCAAATTCTTTTAAATTTTTTGAAAGAAAATGATAAATAATTTGGTTTTTCTTCACTAGGTAAAATCACTTTTGGTTTGAATCATTTAATCTTTTATAGCTTCTCTGTATGTGTCTAGACAAAATATAATATATAGATTCAATTCACAATGAAACAAACACTTTAATTGGCTTAATATTGTTCATTTGGTATCTTTTTTGCCTCACAATTTATCTTAATTACAACATTAGGGTATATATTTTTAAACAAATGAAATCTGGTGGTCAAAAAGCTCATTATCAGAACTACAGGGTCATATATAATGTAGCAAATGTCCAATAGAGGGTATATTTTTGTAATTTAGCCCTTTTTAATAAAATAATTTTTGAGCTCGCAATATCTGTAGTTAATTAAATTTGTTCGCACACAGAGTAATGCAGCCAATGCTCCCTTCGAGCACTATTATCTTTTCTGATTTACAGTAATATAAAATTGAATAAACTTTGTGGCCGTCAAACATTTTTACATATATATATAAATATGTTGTATATATGTAAAAATCAGGATTTTAAGAGGGAAAATTGGAAATTTTACCAATTTCTGGATTTAATAAGAGAGTGATTTAATTGCAAAATTTCTTTGAAAATAGGGACTAAATTGCAATTTCAGAGGACTTGATTGCAAGGATTTTGAAAAGTTAGGGGTCAAAGTATAATTTTAGAAAAATTGCACAATCCCTTACTTGAGTCACGTGGGTTCTCTTTGTCCCACTCACTCTCTCTCTTCCTCGCTCGATCTCTCTTTCTCCTCTCCTGCTCGCTCTCGGCCTATTGCCACCCAAGGGAGCCGAAGCTCGCTGGGCCGCCATCTAGCTATGGGGACCGTCGGCGAGGCCTCCCCGCACCGCCCCAGGGCCTTCACCGACTTGCTGGAGTCACTGGAGCAGCTCGCCATCGCCAGAGAAGAGATAGGCCGCAGATGACGTTTTGATTTTTTGGCATCGTTTCGGACCATTTCAGGTCACGTTCTTGGGCTTGTTAGATTCGTCTCGTCGAGAGAAAGTTCCAGGTATATATCTCGTCACTCTATTTTGCCCAGTTTGAAAATTGTCATTTTTGGGTATTTTGAGCTTAAGTTTGACTTTTTGATCCCGCTATTGGATTGTGTTTTTGATGTCATTTTTGGAATGTACTCAGAAAATGGAGAAGATTAATATATATATAGACTATATTTAGTGACCGACACGAAAAACAAAATTAGATGGTTAAGATTTGCCTCTTTTTGCATGCCACTAGTCTGTTTCGGTCTAGACCCGAATTGGACGAGTTATATGTCTAATCTAGCTATTTTGGGTGTTAGAAATTCAGTGAAGAGGTCCGTTTGTGGATTTGAAGCTCCGTTGAGAAGTGGGTTTTCCACAAGAGAATGATCGAGAGCTTAGAATCGGTTCCTAACACTCCGAGCGATCGTCCAACGACACCTTGAGGATCCAATAGCGTGGTATCGCTATTCTATTGAGGTAGGGATTTGGTTACCTCTGTTTTATATCGTTTTTAAATAAAACTTATTTTCTGTAACGTATGATAATAAATGTGATTTTAGAACTATTTGAATATCTGTGATGGAATTTGATTGTATGATATATATTAAATTACTCTAGGAATTTTCTGAGTGTAGGTTATTTTTAGATCTATAAAAAATAAGGTCGTTATGCTGCCCATTTTTCTATAAAATCTAGTATGCTTATTTTATTGAAAAACCAGAACATGATTATTTTCATACTTCAGTTCTGTAGTGCACATGTCATAGAATCATACATGAGCACCGTGTTAGTATTGTGGCATTGCGTGCCCCACCGTCGGTGTAGAGTCCGTAAAACCGTGCAGAGTTTGTTTTTCTTGATTACCTCCCCATTTGGCAGGCGTAGGCAGTTCGGTTGCCACTCCAGGTTTAGTAGGCGACATATAGGTGTCTCCTCCGTATATGGGCTTAGGTCTCAGGCAGACTGTTAGGTACACTTAGTGCTATCATCTTGGGTTTCCACAGATGAGAGGATGAGAGCTCATGGATATGGATTGATTTGTGTCATATACATATGAATTGAATGGTTTTGATTATACTTCTTTACATATATATATATATATATATAGATTGCCGGTTTGGACTGTATGTATATATATATATTTATATGTTTTGGATTTAAACTAACCATATAGAAATTTTTTATCACTAAAATATTTTTCTTCGAGGTAACTATTTTTCTACTAGGCATTGTATACTCACCCCCTACCTCTCTTCCTCAGGAGGTGTTCGGTATGACCTTGGTGATTAAGAGAATTAAGAGGCCGTCTGTGATTATAGTTCATTGTCTTGGTAGTGCTTGAAGCTTGTTGTTGTAGTATTTGGATTGTTTGAATTTTGTATTAATATTGAATCAAGATTATTACTTTCTGTTAAGTTTGTGAACTTATATGTGCCATTTTGGTTTTGATATTTGTGGTGGATAATGATGATATTTGGACTTAAATTTGATTTACGTTTTTCGGTTATTATTTGATCCATATTTAATGGTGTATACGAACTATAGGAGAGGTTTATGGGATGAAATTCCAAATATTTTTATTCAAATTGACTGTTTTATAAAATTGAAATATTTAAGTCATTTTTCAAATAAATCAAGGAATTTTCTATTTTAGTGAAATTCTCCTTTTGCCCGCTGGCTCGTATTTTGGATTGTGACAGTATACACTGCAATGCACAAAACACCTCAATCACGATAATAATGATAATGTAGTGAGACAAAGAGAAAATTAAAAGAAATGTTAATTAAGTTCTTAGTTTGTACTCTTTGTATATTGCGCTGGTTTTGAAATCTACTAAGACCTATTAGAGGCATACTGAAATGAACATGAAGGTGTTGGTATTAGAAACCATTCTTTTAAATGTAAAATATTTAAAGTCTTAAAATCAATACAATTGAAGCTTCAAGCTACGTTAGCAAGGTAGGACGGAGAGAAAATAGGGGTGAGAACTGAGAAATATTTAACCTAATAACGAAGGAAAATGGAGAGGAAAGACATAAAACAAAAATCACATGAGTTCTCGTTTCGTAAGTAAAAAAAATAAAAATAAAAAGAGAATGAATGAAAGGGAAATATTATATTTGTATATATAATTATAATTTTATCCAAAATTAATTTTTATTATATTATTATTTTTGATAATAGTAATCTTATTTGATTAAAGTTACATTCATTTCTTTCCCTGCCACCGAAATCTTTTCAATTTTGTAAATGGATTTATAAAAGATGAGACTAAATTTGTCATGATTGCAAAATCCCTATATGTATCGATCACCTTCCATGTACAACCACACATCATCTCAAAATCCTTCTTTTAGTCCTATCTTCCCTCTCGCTTCTTCCAATTTGTATGTTTCCATTGGGGGGAGAGAGAGAGAGAGAAGGGAGGGGTAAATACATAAACGAAGTGATCAGGAAAATATTAAAGAGGCCGATGATGACCTTTTTTTTCTAATTATTTGTACAGGAAGTACATAAAGACAACTCATCTCTTTTTCGGTACAAAATCTAATATGAAGAGAAACGGAAGATACATTTATGTGTACAATTATAATATTCTATACATAATTAGTATTAATCTATATTGTAGTACTGTAACTTTATTTTATATGTTAGATAGTAATTTTACTTGATTAATATTAGATTCATTCCTATCTCTTCAATAATCTTTATGGAAAATATATCCACTCTCATATTGCTTCTTATAATCAATCCTACAAAATAATTACAATTTATAGGGCATGTTTCCACAACGAATGACAATAAAAATCGTAAAGGGGCCGAAATGTTCCCCAAAAAAAAAAGAAAAAAACGAAGTCCAATAAAACATTGAGTTATCTATTTTAAATTTCACTAATATTTATGTGAAAGATTCACCAAAATATTTTATATATATAGGTTGCCAATCCAGTAGGTATTTTTTTTTTCCTTATGTGAAGGTATTTTTTTTTAGTCGTTGAATCATCATCTAATGGTGATCCAACGGCTATAATAAAGTGCATGAAAAGACGTACATCATTAATGTTATTTCTCTCTCATATTTTTTACAATAAAAAAATATGCATAATAAATTTTCATTAGCCAAAATGATACCTATGTGTAGGTTCAAAAAAAATACCTAAGAAAATGGTACCCCTACTATAATCGCCTCATATATATATATATATATAACTTAATAGAAAGAAAAACACTTCTTATATTTCTGTTCGGCCCCATTATGTAATAAACATGGCCATAATCTCAAAATTCATTCATTAACTCGCTCGCAACCCTCTTTCGCCCTCTTTCTTCTGCCAAACATATATTTCAGCTTTTAACACAATTTTTAATGAAGTCGATGCATTTTTTTTTCTTTTGTCCTTATATGGCTTGTGTAAACACAACTTCTGTGTTTATATTTACAATTATCTAATTATATGAAACTGATATTAACTTTCTAATGCGTTAACAATAAAATATATTCATCCCTCCATTTATGGAAGATGAATCACGCGGAGAGTACAGTGAAATGTTCAAATTTCGATAAATATGCTTGCATGATACATGTTGATATATCGTTGCATGTCTTTTGATCAGGTACGTTTTGAGCAATAATTAAAGGACTTTAACTAGTTGGAAGAGTACTAATTACTGGTCGAACATATTTTTCTCATTTGCCGGCTTATCCAATTTATTGGAAGAGTACTAATTACTGGTCGAACATATTTTTCTCATTTGCCGGCTTATCCAATTTATTGGAAGAGTACTAATTACTGGTCGAACATATTTTTCTCATTTGCCGGCTTATCCAATTTAAAGCTGTACTTTACTTTATTAATATTTTTCAATGTGAAAGATCAGGAGAAGTGAGAAAATAGGTCACCTCTCTGCTAGTGTCATGTGTGAAATGTTACTTCACTCTTTCCGCCCAATTACAACTAGTAATGCGAAACAATCTTTTCTCTTTCCTTTTCTTTTTTTTTTTCATTTCATGTGCTTTTCTTGAACAAAATTTACAAAAGAATATAACATATATATATATATATACACGTTGATTTTTGATCAAATAGTTCGAAGTTTATCTGTATATATCTATACACATTTGTATGTGCCTAAACAAAACAATAAGAAGCAAAGATTATTTTCAGTTGCCATGTATATATGCACCATGTATTAGATGACCGTTTATGAAAATTTGGGGAATTTCTACGACTAAGATATTTTTTTGTTGTTATTAATAAAGTGCTTATTATGGAGTAAAGCATACCTTAATCCAACAAGAGCAATAAAGTTGTACTTATTATGGAATAAACTATACCTTAATCCTTTACTAACAATAGTAATAATGAAATAAGTACATGAAAGATTTATAGTTGTTCACTTTCAATGCATCTGAGAGCTACGTTTACTTTCTGCCATTATATTTTTACTATAATGAAAAAGAGAATGAAGATAGTTTAATTAACATTTATAGCTCTCTCAGATTCTGTGAATTCTCTCTATATTTTTACTTACGCAAATGTGACACCCTAACGTCCTTTATATAGAATAAAATTAGGGTAACCGAAATACATGCGTAACATCTCAAAAATATTTATTATTAATTATAAACCCTTACTAGTAGCGCTGTCTCCACGTGTACATAGCAATGCCCAGTTTTTAGCCTGGGACAATCTTTGTTAGTATAATTGGAGTTTATACATCTAACAATACTAGCTAATTTAAGTAACAAATTCTACTACTTTTCGGCTTAGAAGGAAAAAGAGATGAGAGGGAATAAAGCTATATTTAATATAGCTAATGTTTCATACGCATTTAATTTGGGATTTATTAATTAAACTGAAATTTATTGTCTTATTTGTTATCTCTTCTACTTAAAAGTTGACAACTTAACCCAAAAAAAAAATAATAATTTAACAGTTATGTTATAACTTTTTTGAGAGAAATATTTACTACTGATTTATAGGTGCTTAAGTGAATGAGATAATTTTTTAGGACAACGTCTGATCTAAATTTGATCAAGACAATTTTTCCTTTTTGTAATATTATTGTATTCTCTTTTTAATTTATTTATTTTTGTCTCCAATGATCGATCAGTTTGAGGTAGTTTTTAATCATTTTTTTTTTCAAAAAAAAAAAGATAAAAGAAAAAGGTTCAACGGAATTTTTAGTTTCTTGGATAGATCATAGACAATTATTTGCATTGAGAGGCTACTTTTATTTTGATTTTTCAAAAATGACAAAGGAAGTGGTTAGCCAGTAATTTCTTGGATGAAGACAAAAAAAGTAGCTAATATTCATCACGTTTTTGTTACTTCAAAATCTAATTTTACGGTGCATTAATGTTCTGAGATGTTTACATTCATTTATTAATTTTCTCAGAATTACATTTGTACCTCGTTTGTTTTAGATCTATTTTGGATTGACCTTATATTTTTGGGAATGACAGATAATAATTTTGTAAGTAGTGGCAACAAATTTTTCTATTTGATCAGTTTTCAAGTAGCGATAATTCTTTTACAAATTGATAATCAGAAAGGGTAAATAATAAATCTAATCTACCGTGGTTAAGCGTGTAACGCAACTCAAGATGGTCTTGTGGTACGCACTGAGACCAATCCACGTTTGTTTTGGTTTGGGGTACTAGCTAGTCTAAGGGCTTGCACCTAACTCGTTAAGTTAAAAAAAGACGCTGTAAATATTGTTACTTCCACATTAACACCGACAAGGTGGCTTCTTAACACCCTCTATCCTACCCTTTTTATTTCTCACAAAGTAATTTAAGTGCCTTTAATAAAAAATAAATAAATATAGAGAGACTTCTTTTATGTCGACAAAGTAATGTGTAGTGTACCGTAGAAATTAAATTGATCAGAAACTAGGATAGATTTTTAAAAAAATGTTTTCACACGGTCTCACAGGTCAGCAGTGGTGGTGGGGCAAGTGCGGGTCACTAGTATTTTCCTTTTTAATTTATATGCAGAATGAATTTTTTTTCTTCTCTATTTTGGTCCCATCGAAATTTTTTATTTTCCCAACAATATCCACATCATGAGATGTGAATTAATACGTTTGCCCTGCCAAGGACCCGCATAAGTTTTTAGTTCCCTTTGTGTGTTACTGTTAAATATAAAAATCTTCCTTTGGCCTCCCCTTCAAAAAACTCTTGACTCGGCCACCACTCGGACGTGCACTAGAATGATTGGGAATATTTAAACGCATGTTTTTTGCTTTAAAATTTGTGTATTGGGACATGCATCTATGTACTTTAATTTTACCTATTTAGCGGATTTCCACCACTCCGACGTGCACTAGAATGATTGGGAATATTTAAACGCATGTTTTTTGCTTTAAAATTTGTGTATTGGGACATGCATCTATGTGCTTTAATTTTACCTATTTAGCGGATTATTGTATAAGAATCTACTCTTTCCCTTGTTTAGTTTTCTTCTATTGAATTTCATTCATTTAGGGTTTCAACGAAGCATTATAGGAATTCACTTCAATAAAAGTTGTTTCGGCACGATTATATGGATCCTAAAAACTCCTTCTAGGATATTTGTAGATGTGTATATATATATATATGGCTTCCTCTGTGGTTTGTACGACATTTTTTCTCAACAATATTATTTATTTTAGGGGAGCGAAAGAATTTTCTGTGGATGTCAATCTAATTGGAAGTGGCTACAATATTGATATTTTTCGTTCTCCATTTGCACATCCAAAAAACTTAGTAATTTATAAGTATATTAACTAGCACACTTGGGAGAGGCACGGTTGTTTTGCATAACTTGGTACCAGAGAAATGACTTAACTTTTGGTTATTGGTCTGCAATTTGGCCTGTTGGAAACCGGCTGCATGCAGCGGCTAGGCAAAAATCGTGGTAAATACCTCGACTTAATTCAGTCATAATTGGGGCTAAAATGTGGGTTTCTGGCGAGAACTAAAGCCTCAATGAGAGAGATTGTATCACGAAAAATTACATGAAAGTACGAGTCCGAATAAATCATTTATATTTAAATGTTAATTTAAGTAACTCCACATAATATAAATATCTGGAATATTATATTATAAATATATCGAATGTTTGAAATACGTATGAACAAAGGAATAAAGAGAATCTTACACTCAGATAACGTGGGTTGGCTCAAGTAGTAAGAGTATCCATTATTTAGAATTTTGGTCTTAGGTTCGATTCACACCCAGAATAAGTGTGAAAACCTATAATTCTTAATAGGTGAGATAGATATTGGATAGAAGTAAGTATTTTATTTTAATTTGTAATAAGTGGAGGTTATTAATTAATTTCTATTTTTTTTTTTTAAAAAGAGAGAATCTTATACTCAAATCATAATTTGCAATCGATGCAAGGGGAAAAAAGAAGAAGAGAAATTTCACTATTATGATATTCCATTTGTATATTCCAATTCAATTGAATTCTAGAAACAGATTCAGGATTTTGATGTGTTCAATAAGATAAAGAGATAAAAGTCATCGGTTTTTTTTTTTTTAAGAAAAAATTTAAAAAAAAAACCATACTCAGAGAGAAAAAAAAGAGAAAAAAAAAAGACCTTGGTCAGTGATTATGTGAAAAGAGTTGGAAAAAACTATGATATTAAAATAAGCATGAGAATTTTTTGTACATAATCTTATCTTTAAGCATGCGACTCTGACACTACACATCAAAGAGAAAATATTCTCGTAAAAGCGGAGCTGATGGGGAGGGATTTATTGCTGAACTTTTTTTTGGAAAAAAAAAAGATACTAATTAATCAGTAACACTGATTAGTGGCCCTAACTCCAACAAAGTTTAAAAGAATCGGAAATTTAATATTCTCTTGTAAAAGTTGAAGCTTAGAAAAAGTGCCTTTTAATATTCAAGATAATTAAAGCGTCATAAAAGCTGCCTAGATATTTTCTTTTGTTCTAGATTTTTTCTTTTGATCTGNACAAGAAATGGGTCCAAAACAAGGCCGAAGAACGGCTATAAATAGGCCAGGGCTTCTCGTCTTCGAAGCACAGCAAATCAGCAAAGAGTAACTAAGAGCTCTCAGCTTCTTATTCCTAATTTCTCCAACTTACTTCATCGATCATCATGGTGAGCATTGTCCAAGACGTCATTGCCAAGGTGGAGACTGCCGTCTCCAATGTGCATCAGCACATTGAGGGCGAGCTCAGCATTTTCACCTTGTCCGACAAGAAGATAAATGACCTCATTTACGCCACTCATGTCCATGCCGATGAATCTTTCGACGAAGACTCCCTTTTCGTCATCGTCGAAAACATTCTCAAGCGTTCCACCCAAATTATTGACAAAATTGTGCAGGTATATATAGGCATAGAAGAATAACATATATGCGTGGGAAGTTTGTTCTGGATTATGACAATATAATAAACTGATGATCTTATTTCTACCTTTTTTTAATGTTTTGCTGTGTGTTTATGTACGTACGTCATAAATGGCGTCTTGCGTAGTATACTAAAGAAGTATCAAAGGTTCATGCTATATCAGCAATTTTCAATTGTCTTGAGATTGAAAAAAAAAAAAGGAAAAAAAACACGAAAAGAACAAAAAGACTCGAGTCTTTTGTGTAGTATATATACGTACAATATGGCAGAAGTGACTTAATTTTACACATATTTACATGTTCAAGAAAATAAGCGTACATATAGGTAACATTGCTTGAGATTTGTATTCATAGCTCAAAAAAACCTATGCTAACAATACTAGCTGTGACTGATTATAGGGAAGCCACGTTCATGTGGAGAACACTGAGGAGAGGTCCCCCAAACCAAACTTCAGTGTACCCTTGTGCACGCTCAAGTCGATCAACAGCGAGGTAAATATTATATATACATGGATAACTACTAATCTTTTTTTCTCTCATTAATTTCTAGCTATTCTTTGAAAAATAAACTTGTATGTACTATACTTCAAATCGCGTCTGCAGCTTTCATGCAAGGCACCGGGTGAGGAAATTGCCCACAAAACAACTCTGGCGATTCTCAACAAGCTGTCAAGCTACTCGTGGGAAGCAAAGGCCGTATTGGCACTGGCGGCTTTCGCCTTTGAGTTTGGGGATTTTTGGCTCATCGCCCAGCTTTACCAGTCGGACCAACTGGCGAGACAGTTGGCAGTCCTCAAAAGAGTGCCTGTCCTCCTCAAGCCTTCTGAGCTCCAGAAACGCCGGCAAGCGGTTCTTGAGCTCAGCAACCTCATCCAGATCACCACGCGAGTTATTGCAATCTTTGACGAGTTTGAGAAGCTCTCTGCTTACGACCATAAAGACATTCCCGGACTGTCCACTGCCTTGGACCATATGCCAGTGGATGTCTACTGGGCCATTCTAACTATCACGGCTTGTGCTACTAAGCTTACTATTCTCATCAGTGATGAGTAAGTCGATCTTCCTTTTTTAATATAATGAATTATGAATTATAAGCTGAATCATGAATTATAAATTATGAATTATAAGATGATATTTCTCCTCACTATTCTCATGTATTTTTATCGTTGTTGCTTATATTCCAGGCCGGACAAGCCTCATGATTTGGCCCCATATGCTCAAAAAATCAGCTTCATCCTCAACCAGCTCAATATGCAGCTGACTGTTTGCAGAAGACAACTAGGTAATTTGATGCTTTAATTGTTCACAAGAAGCCTCGTTTCTTGCGAATTCGAAATCCAGCGATTAATGAATATCATATAGTACTCGACTAAGCTGTGGAGAACTTTATAACTGTATATGTATATATATGCAGCTGAGGCCGAGGCTTACAGGAGGATTAAGAAACTCTGGCGAACTCCAACTGAAATCATGGAGATTTTCAAGGCCTTGATCTTTACCAAGGACAATGTAAGGCCGCTCATTGATGGTTCTACAAACAGAACGGTATGTATAGTTGCATATTTTCTCTTATGACCAATTAGTCATTTAGCTATAATCACTTCAGTTCGTTGTGCATGGAACTTAAATATTTAACCCTTAACTGATATCGTATACAAAACAGGTGAACATTGAAGTGTTGAGGAGGAAGAACGTATTCATGTTCTTTTCTGGCCTAGACATAACCGATGACGACATCGCCATACTCAAACCGGTTTATGACACGACAAAGAGAGAAAAAAGCTACACAATCGTTTGGATTCCAATTGTGGAGCAGTGGACCGACGAACTGAAGAAGAAGTATGAGATTCTAAGGTCCAAGATGCCATGGTTCAGTGTGCAGTTGTTTTCTCCAATTGCAGGGATCAGATTTATCAAGGAAGAGTGGCAGTTCAAGGGCAAGCCAAGGTTGGTCGTGACAAACCCTCAAGGGAAGGTGGAGAACCACGATGCTTTCCACCTTATCCGCGTTTGGGGTCTCAAGGCCTTTCCTTTCGACCGGGAAGCTGAAGAAAGACTCCACAGGGAAGTTCATTGGATAGGTCCGCTGGTCAGCGGCATTCACCCATCTATAGGAGACTGGGTAAAATATCATTTTCCCTACCCCTCACACTATATATATATATATATCAAAAATTAAGAGTGCAATACTGATATCTCTCATGCTGTGTCGATATTATAATTGCATGCATAGTAGCGATAATGAATTTTTTTCAGACTTCTCATTCATTGAATAGGCCTTAGTCACGCCATAGTATGGCTAAGCAATATATATATATATATATAAATATAAGACCACTCAAATGTTAATGTTGTAGTATTAGACACGCGAATTTGTAGTCGGTAAAAATTATTGTATACATAATAAATTTATGTATATCGATATATACACACGGATATATAGATGTGTCATATTTAGCTAAAGAAAATAGTGGCCATATTATTATGCAGTATCATCCTTCTACTCTTTGAATCTAATGTTTGTTGATCAATCAACAAACAGGTGAAAGAGGAGAAGTACATATTCTTCTACGGAGGTAAAGACAATGATTTGATCCAACAATTCACGAAGAGAGCCACTGCCCTTGCGAACGATTCCTTCATCAAGGACTCAAATATCAAAATCGAATTGTTTTGTGTGGGAAAGACGGCCAAAGGAGGAGAAGACCATGGCATTCTAGGACGGTTCTGGAGTGGAATAGAGAGCTTGTTCTTCACCAAGTCTCACAAGGACGTCGACCCGGTGACTCAAGAAATCCATAAGCTGCTTTCGTACAAGAACGAGAGCGGATGGGCGGTGCTCAGCAAAGGGTCCGCCGTGGTGACCGCCGGCCATGGCTCGGCAATCCTTAAGGTCGTCGACGATTTCGAGCAGTGGAAGGAAGTCATCAAGGTGAAGGGCTTTGAGGTCGCTTTCAAAGAGTACTATCAGACTAAGGTTATTTACACTATTCGCCATTGTTGTCGTGTTGATGTCCCGACTGTCGCCGGAAAGGCCCCTGAGACTCTGAAATGCCCAGAATGCCCTCGCACCATGGAGACTTACATTAGTTACAAGTGTTGCCACATCGATGGTCCCCTCAATGCTCATCACTAATCGCGTGGCTGTCTCTCTTTCTAAGTCATATACTGTACGACGTTCTAGGGAACTTATGCTTTATAGTTTCGCTTAAATAAAAGAGCATATAGCCTGCTGATGCCGTGAGATGTTTGTGTTTGTGTTGTCGACACTAATAAGGGCATCTATTGATTATGTTGGTAATCCGATGCCTAGTGTGTATTTTCCTTCATATAAAAAAATATATTACCGAGTGTGGTTTCTTTTTATTTTTGGATGAAATATCATTATAAGTGTTATTTCTTCTACGCACGTAATGTAAGAGGATCTTATCATCTCGTGTTACATTCTATGGCTTGTGTTTCACCTTGGTTTGGTTTAATTATTGGGAATCTTTTTTCGAATAAAGATTTTTTTTTAATAAAAATCAAATTCAAAGAAGAAGCATCCGAACTACATTGGCACTATCCTTCTCTTAATCCTCTGCTCCATTGCCGCAAAAACGGAAAGGTACAAAAAGATAACTATTCCACAAGAAATACAACGAAAGAAAGCGGAAAAACCTTATTTGTGTGCCTCGTTAAAACACATCTTGATAAAAATCCCAGTGGGAAGGAAAGAGTACAAACACAACCTAACAAGAATGATAAACAGATCTCCCTGATACATCATTGATTAGCCCAAAAAGAATTATAAAATATTGGCAAAAAACTCCACTAAACAGCTAGCATCTTGAATATCTACAACAATAAACTTTGAAAGGGCATTGGCAAAAAAGAGTTTCTCTCACGGTAAATATAAGAAACAACATGTGAGAAAATTGAATAAAAAGACAGTGAGACCAAAGAGAGATCCAAAGCCACGGGATAGAGCAAGCGTTCTGACAATCTACAACAAACTTTAAAAGAGCATCAGCGAAAGAGTTTCCCTCACAGTAAATATGAGAAACAACAAGAAGCATGTGAGGTAACTGAAAAAGAGAGTGAAACCAAAGAGATATCCAGCGCCAAAGAATAGCCAGTATCGGATATATTTAGTTAGTCACTAGAAGCAAAATGCAAGAAATAACCATACTTTTGTTATGATTTTAACCGAATAAATGACTAGGGACTTACAGAACAATTTTAGAAAACCAAGGGCCAAAACGACAATTTTGAAATCTAGGGACCAATAAAGAGTACTTTATTTTTATATTTCTATAGTTTTGGAACCAAAAAGCATAATTAATTCCAGTGTATTTTCCGACATACTTCTCAAATCCCAACTAGAAGATACAAGAAAACTTAATACGTGTATGGTATAAAAAAATTTTATTTTGACGAAATATGTTGACTCAAGTGGTCAGAGTACTCATTATTTAGGATTTCGGTCCTAGGTTCGAGTCATATTGGAGGTAGGCGTGAAAATCTATTATCCCTAATGGGATGGAGAATAGATAGTAGCAGGTATTTTTCTGTAATTTATAATAAGTGGAGGTTATTAGTTAAGCCCCACTTTTTTTAAAAAAAAAATACGTGTCTGCTACATTCATATAAAGTACTCTACGTGAAAACATATATATACTGGTAGGTTTTCTTTTCTTTTTTTTTTTCTAATCGGGTGAACTGCAAAAAAATACCTTCAAGTTTGAGTGTTCTACAATTTAAACTCTGAAGTTTGGACTCTGCAAAATAATATCCTGAGATTAAGAATTTCTGAAAATTAATACCCTGGACAAACTTTTTAACCAATTTTAGCGATGAAAAAAAATAATATCCACTATTAAAACTAGATTAATCTTTATTATTCTTCTTAATTTTGAGGATATTATTATATTTTATCAGTTAAAATTATTCAAAAAGTCAATTTCAGAAATTCTTAATCTTAAGGTATTATTTTGCAGAATCCAAACTTCAGGGTTTAAACTGCAGAACACCCAAATCTCAGAGTATTTTTTTACAGTTATCCCTTTTTTAATTTATTTACAAGTACTATTTTGTCTAATTAAAATTCATCATGTACGTTTTTTTATAATAAAAATTAGATAAAAAAAATATTAAATAATAAGTATTTATTTTTATTATTATTTTTTAAACTATTCATATTATGATAACCGTAAAATCAGATTTAAACCGCTAAAAAAATATTTATAGATAGGTAAAAGAAAAAGGGCGCGTCTACAGTAAGGGCGCCCCTATGTAGGGCCCTGTCTATTCACCGTTGGATGGGAATCTGTATATAAATAGATTCTCTACAGATTCCCGTTATTCCCCACAGATTTCCATCCAAGACCCTACATAGGGACACCCCTACCGTAGCCATTTCCAAAGAAAAAATAACCTATTAGAGTATAACCATATATACACAGACACACACGCGGAAAGCACAATCTACTCTTGTTCATTGCTACGCTATAGGACAATTTTGGAAGGTGACAATATTTTATGGGGAAACACAAAATACTCAAATGAAAAATCAAAAGAAGAGACAAAAGGAAGCGCATATAATTTTTTGTTTTTTTATAAAATCATTTACAAAAAGGAGCATACGATAATTTATGCCTTAAATATGTTTGTAAAATCCCGAAATTTCAAAAAGGCCTTATGGTCTTTTGCCATTTTTGAAATTAAAATATTAAAAATAATAAATTAAAATTTTGGACTTTTGTGAAATAAAACATAGAAATCTAGGGCTATTTCGTAATTTTCAAAGACTAAATTGAAAGAAATTTTAGAAGTTGTAGTAAAAGCGTAATTTTAGAAACTAATTAGTGCCCACTAAGGCAGGGACACGAGGCAAAACCCATTTTCCCTCAGTTGTCTCTCTCTCTCCTCCCCCGTATTTCTCACTCTCCTCAGCGATGAAGGAAGCCGAGCTACTGCTCCCCCTCCGACGACCCATCTTTGGCCGGATTCAGGCTGCACCACCACCAGGATCAAAATGGCGTCCTCCAAAATGTCGCCACCTGATGTCGCAGCGCCACTCGAGGCCTGGTTCGTCGGCTGTGAGAGAAAGGTGCCACAAAAGAAAATCAACACTGATGCCGATTCCAGCGATTTCACGGCCCAAAATAGAGCATTTTCGATTCCTCTTGACGAGAGAAATCACATAGTATGCGTTTTACAACTCAATATTGCCCGTATTGAAATTTTTCATTTTTGAACAATTTTAAACTTTTTAGTTTATAAGTTGATATTTTAATCCAACCGCTAGATCGTCAAATAATCTTTATATATATTTGTGATGTACTCGTGGAAACATGAAAAATGAGATATATATATTCACTATGTTTGGTGACCGGCATAGAAAATAAGGTCGGACGGCACCAATTTTGCTTTGTTTTGCGTGCCACAGGTCAAATTTCAGTCTGAGCCCGAATTGGTCAAATTATATGTCCAACCTAGTTAATTTGGGTGCTAAGAATTTAGTGATAATATCTGTTTTTCAATTTGAGGCTCCGTTGGAAAAACAACATTCTAAATTGAGCAATCGAGAGTTCAAAAACGGCCCATGACCCTCCGAACAATCACTAAATGACACCAAACACACTTTATTATATCGTAGCGTGGTCTAGTCACTCGTTTGAGGAAAGGGTTCAATTACTGGATTCTAAAAAATATTTTAATTGTGAATTTATATATTTTAATTAAATATGGAATTTTGTGAAATATCTTGTAAAAATGTGATTATATTTGATTTTGAGATAAATCGATATTTAAACTGCCTAGAAGATACGTCAGACTAGTTGACGTGCCATATATCTTATTTTGGAACTGTTTTTTGCAGAAATTGGATTTTATGGGATTTGCTAAAAATGGCTATATATTATGCTGCAAAAATTTCTGAAAAATTTAAATAAATTGAGAATTTGGTTTTGTGAACTGAACTTAGATTGAATTAAAAACACTGCATGATTTGTTTGAGAATTTATGGAAAATGGTACATATTCTAATTCATGTCATTCATATAATATTACATTGTATATTAATCTTACATGGCCGATAGAATCACGATGTTCCAAAAGAATACTAGAATTACGGTGTTTCAACAAAACACTAGAATATAAAAGAAAAGAAAAAGAAAGAAAACTCACAGTCATCAACTAAGTGGCTGGAATAAAACTCACAGTCACGTAGCTGATTGGAAGTCACGTGCGTTATATATATTAGACATTACGAAATTAGGTGGTATTTAATGCACTTGTGAAGACATGAATAATATATATTTGTTTTGAGATGATATTTGCAATGGTTTGGAATGTTTAAACTTTTAAAAAATGATTTTTATTAGATTTATATAAAACTGTTGAATGTTTTACTAACTATGCAGACACTTAAAAGTAAATATTTTTATACTATCTAAAACTTGCAATCAAATCTCTATTGAGTATTCACATGTTCATCCCCTTGGTTCCTCCCACTTTCAAGTGTTGAATGCTTATGAGATAATTGTCATGGTGGCTTGACAAATATGCATGTTTGGCATATGCTTGCTGTTTCCTACCTCTTTCTTGGTTGGTTTATACTCTATATCACTTTTCCTTTCTATGTCAGAATTATTTAGTAGTATTTTCTAAGTAGATATATGAGGATAATTTTGTTATTAAATTGAGTACTTGAAATTATAAATGATTTTATGTAATCTATTTTGGACATTGGACTAAGGACTTTAATTGAACTCTTTTACGAAAATTTATAATTTGTTAAAAATTTTCTAAATGAATTAATTAGAAATCTTCTTAAACTCTAATGAGCATTTTCTTGATTAACTAAAAACTAATAAGAAGTTTTTTGGTTAAGGAAATTATAATGATTTGAGGTCTAAAAATGAAATTTCAAATACTTAATTTTCTGAAATCTTGAAAATTTATTATTTATTTGGGCGCGTCTACAGTAGGGGCGCCCCTACGTAGGGCCCTGTCTATTCACCGTTAGATGGAGATCTGTATATAAATAGATTCTCCACATATTCCGTTATTCCCCACAGATTCCTATCAAACGATAATTAAAGTATGACCCTACGTAGGGACGCCCTCATCCCCTATTTATTATTATTTTACTTAAAATTACTAAAAATCAGCTCTTAATTTTTTGATCGTGACAATATTCGAATGTGCGAAGTGAAAGGGATCAGATTGCCATCCTTTTCACTTCCAGTTGTAATTTTTATGTCTTAGACGATATTCCCAATACTTTCATTTTTGTACGATGAAGTCGTGTTAATTACCTCATTTAATGTTTCATCTTTTGTGGCCCAACGCAAACCAAACACGACGTTCAATTCGTCCTTGTTAGGCAATTGTAGTCTCTGCAACTATGGGCAAGAGATGCAGATAATTTAGAAGGAAAACAGGAAACCATAATCCCCCTTTATTTTTTACTACGAAATAAAAGAGAATAGAAAAATTAATAAAGATCTTATCTGTGCAATTACCATTTTATCCATCTCTTTTATGCTCCTCTCAATTTTATCCATAATAGCACCATAATTAACATATATTATATATATTCAATATGTTTTAAAACATGTTTATTAAATCCCCTAAGAAAAACATGTCTATTAAATAGTTACTACTTACTTACTCCTTCGTAACCTTCGCATGGCTCTGACAGATACCAAATGTGACTTAATTGGTAATTTCAATTTTTGACTCCTATCTATTAATTCTTCAAGTGATTTACATACAATTGGGCAACTAATGGATAATCGGTAATAAAAATCCTTTCTCAATAATTTCGTCAAAAGATTTTTTTAATTGCTATATTCCTTTTGTATAATTACTTAAATCTCCTAACCATAATTAAACCTATTTCAAAATCCAGTTAATACAAAAATAAAATTATAATGTGTCTTTTACACTCTACTTTTAGGAAATATTGATTTTTCTCTTTTTATAGCTAAATGATCTCATATATATAATTTTATACTCCGCATATATCTACTTATATACCAATTTTAATTTATATACTGAGTATATTAACTTTTATACTTGACACATTATATTTTACATTATATTTATACATTGATCATTTTGCTACAGCATTTAAAAACTGACATTTGTCTACAATGGGCCCAAATTTTGAATATTTTACTATAAGACCCAAAAAAAAGTAAAAAAAATTATGAGCCGATGCTTGTTTTTCGTAGGCACCATCAAACATCCTATTCCAAAATTATAAAAATTATTTGGGTAGAAAAAGTCGGCATGGTCGAGCACAAACATAAAAAAGAATTCACTTCCAATCTTAAAGTCGGCCGTGATCAATTGTTATTTTACCTCCAATTTCGACTAGGTCGAACTTATAGAGCTAAAATTGAATAATTATATTCTGTTCTCATTTAGAAACCCGATTTTATGACCAATTTCACCGATATATAATATATGAGAGAAAGAAGGCCATTTTTGCCCTTCAAAATTTCCATGAAAACTAGAAAATTAATCCTTTTTTGTATATGAGTTATAATTTATTAGAATTTATCAACATCATAAGCTTTAAAATAGGAAAAAAAAGAGAATTTCCCCATTCTCCCACATAATCTCTCTATCAAACTGATATATATATATGGGTGACGTTTCAATGGAGTTTTTTGTTTTTGCTCCATGGGTACTCTAATTTAGGTCATTGGATTTTAATCTAATGGTTATAATAATATTAGTAATTTTATAAAAAAGAAAAATCTAATTAATATGTATATATATAAAGTTATTTATGATTAAAAATATTGATGACCTGTTTATGACTAATGAGTTGGACATTTTTTTTTAAAAAAAAAATCATCTTTCTATTTTTCTTTTTTGTTTTCATTCCCATTTCATGTTTGATTCCTATCTTTTTATTCCATTCCCATTCATTCTTTATCTCTTACCAATTATATACAAGTGTAACTTTAATTTTTTTTTTTAAATTTTATATTTCTCACGCCAAATAGTTGGCGGAAAATTGAAATTTGACCACACAATAGCATTTAATTAATAAATAATAGTATTGCTGCCATTGCATTTGCATGGATTATATGGAGGCCATGCTTTAATTTAGTTACGAGACCATGCATAATATATATATTTTTTTGGATAAACGACCACTAATAATTTGGTCGTGAGATGAGGCCATGAATTTAGAACTAATATTCCAATCGTTTAATTAATATAGAGACATGGATTTTATTAAATTTGAAAACTAATGTTCGAATTTTCTCACCCATATAATAGACAAAAGAATTAAAAATGTATTTCTATAATTTGTCCCATACTTTCCCATAAAAAAGTTAATATAATTTGGTCCTATATAATTAGTAAGAGTTTATTCTAAATAACAAATGCATGNTTTATTTTTTTTAATAAAATATTATTTTCCTTAGTTGGTAGCCTAGTTATCAATTTAATGTATTGTACATAAATACACATACTTTTAAATATACAACCCAATTACATTGTTCTATTAAATTCACACGAGTACATAATATTTAAGACAATGAAAACATGATTGAAGAGTTAAAAAAATGTTAGTACATTTTTTTTTTAACAAAATATTATTTGCCTTAGTTGGTACCCTAGTTATCAATTTAATATATTATACATAAATATGCGCATACTTTTGAATATACAACCCAATTATATTCATATGTATATATGGTAATTTTAAATGAAAATAACAAATATACATCATCACTAATGAATTTTAAAGATGATTAATTTTAGAAAAAAATTAAAGTAGAATGAAATGAATAAGAGAAAAAAGAAAACTTACATATGATTAATAGAAGTACCTATAGATGTTATTTTTCAATGAAATTCATATCTACAGAACCTTAAGTGTTTTAGTTCATATCAATTAATTAAAATTACAGACATATATCAATAGATTAGAACTATGGACTTGCACCTGGCGGAAAATAGCAGTTTAATAAGTTTTGATCAAATATTACTCTTTGTGGCTATTTGATTAAGTAATAATATGTTATACTCTACATGATCACTTTTTCTAATATTCAGAATTATCAAAATAATGTACAGGCAGTTATGTTCACTCTTCGTTGCTCTCAAGAGAAAATGATATGAGTGAAACTAACTTAGGCTAAAATGACTTTTTTGTGCATTCTCTTGAAATTAACTTTTTTAGGAGTATTAAAGACATATCTTGACTTGTAGTCAAGACTTTCTTAACCATCAAAAATTCTTAAATAACAGTGTTTTCATAATTAAGGAGCTCTTAATTATAGGGTTAATTAAGATCGAGGCATTGACACTTCTAAAAATGTCATTAGAAAAAAATTTGTAAAAACTCTTTTAGGCCTAAGTTAGTCATACCCATAACACTTTCTCTTACTCTTAAAATATGTCTAATAGGCTAATGGGTTTTCTTGGTCTTTGGAACTATTATTATTATTATTCTCATGGTCATAAATAGGTGCAAGCATTAAAAAATTTGTTTTGATAAGGAGTCATATATGAAACTTGATGTTTTTAATAATCTTGATCTACTTATGTGTATGTATTAAATTCATTTTTATAATTTCATAATAGATAAAACAAGGAAATACTACCTTTCAAAAAAAAATTAATAATGAAATACTAACCATGTATTTTTTTAAGAGAACTAACATTATTTTTTTAAGGAATTAACGTGAATTTTTTTTTTTATCATGATTAACGTGTATTTGGTTATAAAAAAAATAACTAACTAACCATTTATTAGTTAAAATAAAAATAAAAATGTGCATATCCCTAAAAACAATAAAATTTTTTTTTTAAAAAAAAGACCAAACCGTGTATCTCAAAAAATATTATCAAAATACTTCAAAAAAAAAACCCACATATATCAAAATATTAAATACTAACAATTTTGGTTAAAAAAAATTCCTTAAAAAATCATTCCAAATTATTTTCTTTAAAAAATTATTCCCAAATCTTATTCCTAACTCAATGAAAAGATGATTCTCTAAAAATTAGAATGGGAATGGTTGTAGGTAAAAATGACTTGCTATTATAAGTCATTTTCAACTTGGGCGAAGTACCCATCTATGGAGCAAAAACAAAAAACTCCATTGAAACATGACCCATATATATATATATATATGGCCATCAATCTAATAGGTATTTTTTTTTACCTATACATAAGAATTATTTTAGTCGATTAAAATTTATCATACACATTTTTTTATAGTAAAAAGTAAGAGAGATAAGTAACATTAATAATGCATGTCTTTTCATGCACATCATTATAGCAGTTGGATCACCGTTAGATGACGATATAATGATAAAAAAAAATACTTATACATAAAAAAAAACCTACTAAATTGGTAACCTATATATATATAATATACAAAAATTTACATACAAATTCTGTCACTTTTATGGTGGTAACTATATATATAGTTTCATGTTAATTACACTTCTTTTAACCGAAAGTTAGGTACTAAGTTTGAATTCCCTTAGCTTCAGTTCAAACGAAAAAAAAAACTATCACACTGCGTCTAGCTCGAACGCAGTTCTCTATGCCGTACCTAATATTATGTCTGAACACAAAATATTTCAACGATGGACCAAATCTACCAACTAAGTAGTCATATCAAGTTAATATGGTATCAAGAAAACGTGATTTTTCTGTTCTTCGATCTTTTTCTTTCCTTTTTTCTTCCTCATTACACTTTCGCTTTTTTACTGTCATTCTTTATTACCCCTCTTCTTTGTTACATGCTACTTTTTCTTTTCGTGTCTGTCGTTGTCTTATGGAGCATGCAGCGCATTCTCTATCCGGCCTACTGACGACGATTGATCATCATCGACACTTTAATTACTAGGATCATTATACAATTTATCTATATTAGTTTCGTCGGAGCTAATTAAATTAATTTGTTATCTAGTTCAATAAAGTCTATTAATCACGTGGAGATAAATATTACAACTGAGAATAAGTAACATTTCTACATTTTCCCGCTATTTAGTTTCTTTACCTAAGTTAGATACAGCAGGATTTTCTTTTAATTTTGGTTGTGGATCTTTTAGTTTACATAAGAATAAAAATTTTATTGGTTCTGGAATCTTGTGTGATGGTGTATATAAGCTTAAACTTGATAATTTTTTTGCTGAGACCCTGTTGACTTTGCATCATAATATTGGAATTAAACGGAGTTTAGTTGATGAACATTCGGCTTACTTGTGGCATAAACGTTTGGGTCATATATCTAAAGAAAGAATAGCAAAATTAGTAAAGAATGGAATCCTACCAAATTTGAATTTTACTGATCTTGGTATATGTATTGATTGTATAAAAAGAAAACAAACCAAACACACAAAGAAAGGAGCCACAAGAAGTACACAGCTTCTTGAAATTATACACACTGATATATGTGGACCTTTTGATGTTCTGTCTTTTGGTGGAGAAAAATATTTTATCACATTTATTGATGATTTTTCACGTTATGGTTATATTTATCTATTGCATGAAAAATCTCAAGCAGTGGACACCCTTGAGGTGTACATTAAAGAAGTTGA
>JXTC01000243.1:310591-369007 GCA_002914845.1 Trema orientale
GAGTTACAACTCTTCATTGACCAATAGAAATTTAAATACACTTAATATTATTAAACCATTTAATTAATATTGATAAATACAATATTAATTTATTAAAATCACATAGGTCATATATAAATAAATCTAACATTTTATTCTAACACTTTCTACCACAGATGACCCTATATATAGTTTTACAGGATTTTGCTGATTAAAACACCATCAGCCATGATTTGAACTAACTTTTAAATATGTTTGAATGCAATAAATGTAAAGATGCCTTGTGGTCCACTTTGTACCAATATCAATTTCAACCATGAACGAAAAGTGAAAATTTAATTAAAAAAAAATTTAAGAAAAATGTAAAAAGAAATACTTTGGTTTATCATTCCAAAGTTGAAGGACATCTGATCTGTTTTTCATTAGAGTACTATGCATGTTGTCTTATTCAAGGAAAAAAAAGTCCAGAAAAATTAGAAGAGTACTATTTTATTTGTGATTCGTGGATGTGCATTGATATACATGTAATTGTTTCAGTATCATAAAAATTCACATGTAACAAGAAACGAGTGCATTGTCATACATATGTGTCAGTACGCAACTTATTACGATTCAGCTAAAAAGGGCAAGGACGTGAGAGCGACATAACGTGTAACCTATACAGACGTTGGATTTTGTTTCATTGATTGCACGGAGAAATTTGATAATTAAAAACATAACGATAAAGAAGATAATTAGGATAACGACACCGGTATAGATTATTGTGTGAAAGAGACACCACAAGTCACGTGACCTAATCTTTGCATTTATTGGGTTTTGTTTCACTTTTTTCAAACCAATCGGGGTCTTTAGGGCTAGTGTCCGGACTAGTTTTATGAGATTCGAAAATTTCTCAGCGGGTTAATTCGCTAACTTTATTGATATTACATGAATACGCTAGTTATATTTTCTTTCACACTTTTTTTATAATTAATTTAATTTTACTACTTAATACGTACGTTCACTATAGTTTGTTATTAAAATGTTAAACTATATAATAAAATTTACGTATTAAGTAATGAGACGAGAAAAAAAATTAAGTAAAAAAAAAGAATGAATTTAGCACACTTCTACTTATTATTCAAGAGAATAGATCTAATTGATTTGAACTATCCATTTATGAGGGAACAAATACCTCTATATACCAAGTTCTCATTATCAGTGTTTCATTAATTTTAACTGCAGTTCTATTGCACTTATCATATCACACTTTTGTTTTTCCCCCCTCCATTTAAGAATTACTCATTGGATGCTTTATTTTTCAGGAAAGGTCATCAAGTATGGACCTAATTCTACATAAATTCAAACTACAAGAAAAATGGCCTTTCAAGTCGTTTTTAAAGCGCTTTGAAATGCCCACGGCGCCCTTAAAAGCTCCTTGGTATCCAATTATTATTATTTTTTTTTAGAGGTACAATTGGTCAATTTTAAATACTTTTTCAATAAGAATTTTACAGCTACTCTTTTTTTCTTTTTTTTTTCTAATTTATTTCTGTATCCTTTATCACATAAATACTACAATAACATTTATGTTAATCAGTAGATCAAATAATATTCAAAATTTTAGCCTGAATTAAGTAAAAGCTAATACCAAAAAGAACTTTTGTTTGATTTAATATATATGAATATCAATTAAGTACAAGCAAGTTTCATTCAACAAAATTTACCACTTATACTATCAAGTACAATACCATGTTGATAACAAATAAAGAAATAAAGAAGTTTAAGGTTCCTCAGAGGCCGATCTCTTGAAAGGAGCGCAAATATCTCATATACTTTCTGTTCTCAAGATATTGGAGGTTAATTTCGTTATGCACGTAGTTAAAGAATCCCTTATTTGAGTACATTGCAGTCAAGAGAAACAATATTACAACATAATTTTAGCAGAACCTATTTTTCTCATACTATTTCTAAAGCAAAATCTAATCTCCATAATCAACTTACCATAATGATGGCCCAACATACTATGGTTATAAGGAATAATACCCATTTTCTACAAAAATACGAACACGATCACAATCCAAAGGTTAAATGCTTGAAAGAAGCCTATTTATGTAATGCAGAACAATAAAAGAGGTATAATATTTAAGATATAGATTAATCAAGCTATTCTATTATTTTATTATTTACAATCATTAGTAATTTGAATTTATTTTAAACTGTTAAGAGTTTTAATACGATTTAAATTCCTAGAAAATGATGAAAACTGTAAATTGTTTTTCAAACATTAAAAGTCCATTTAACAGTTTATGCAAAACAACTACCTTCCCCCATATAGAAGAAAACCAAGTACTGCAAATGGCGACACACCTGCCAAAGTACATGTTGCAAGTATAAATACCAAGATAAGCTACTGCATTTGGAAAAAAATTTCATGTTTTCTAGAAAAAAAACTTGCAAACAATATCTTAGATAGGATGATGTTCACAAGCTTCCACCATGATATTAATCATAATGCTATCTGGAAGCAGTTGAACCTTAACAAAAACGATTATTTAAGATATCAATCCTTAACAAAAACGATTATTTAAGATATCAATCCTTAACAAAAACGATTATTTAAGATATCAATCTTGTTCCATGAACACAAGAAAATAATGCCATAGACAATTAAAATATAAAATCACCAGTTAGTAAATAGTATGCACAGAACCATGCAAAATTAGCATCCACTGTCACAGAGGAAGATAACCAAACAACATGGTCTCAACTAGTCCATAGTAGACTGAAACGAGTTGCATTGACTGTTTATTACCCCCTTTTTTGGTCCCCCAAATCATCTCCTTAAATCACCAAATCATACCAAAGCCAGGATTTGATCCTAATCTTCAGTTGGATACCAAAAACCTTTGCCATCTAAACCAGTTGGCACATTTAAAATGATTCTTTCCTTTAATCATTAGGTCTATCTAGACTGGAACGTCCAAGTATGTACAGAACCTATTGAAAGCAAACTCGATAACTGAGCAGGTTAAACTCAGTCACATGTGACAACAAAGTCATGTAACATGAATATGTATCTCTGAGAAGGGATTCACACATGTTTAATTTTACACAAGAACCCGGTAAGAAAAATTTCCAAAACCAAGTCATAATTGAATAATTGGTGAGTGGGATGGATCCTCAATAGCAAAAATTCAATTCTGACCAAAATTTAGCCCACAAATTGCACAAGTTCCTCAGTAAAATGTTCTTAACGTCATTAGTATAGATCTAACACATAACTTCTTTAAGACACTAATAGTTTCTAGAATATCAAAATAACAGTTTCCCATTCTCTTATCTCCTCAAAAGAATAACCCATTATAAATGTAACGGTTTTCAGAAAATTTAATAAAAATAATTTCATTTTATACTTGCTGAAGACTTCTTGTCCTTTAGCTATCATACATTTCTTAGTATTAATGCAATAGTCCAAATTCTTATGGGAAAAAAAATAGAATCGTATCCAATTTGGTGTTACATAACAAAGCGAATATGTTAAACAAAGGTACATTTAGGTAACCAGAGTTAGACTACTCCAAATATTTGATTATTTAAACTGAAGTACTTCTCTAATAAAGAAAAAATTATCTGTTAACTATGCAAAACTTGCCAACAACATCAGTGATAATCCTATGAATCAGCAATACAATAAAACTGATAGTAATACATAATATACGAGAAAAGCTCCAATCATGTAGAATAAGCGAAAAGGTTAAATAATGAACAAACCAAACCCCAAAAACTCCATTTTTCTAGGACTACAACTCGAATAATGAAGTAAAAATATCACTTGAGTTGCATAAATCACCGCATGAATTGTAAGGAAACTTGGCCTCAGTCCGTCACTTGATATTATATGTGCCTATTCAGGGTTAAAATCAGAGAATCATAATCAAACTAAGAAGAAAAAAAATACAACAAAAGAATTTAACAAGAAAAGTAAGACTGTAGAAAATTCAACTAACTTGATAGAAAATTTCTGCCTAGAACAGAACTAGGAGTATATAAGTTGTGAAAAAAACAAGACTTGGAATGTAAAGCAAGACATACTGGACAATCTATAGGAGCACACGGAAACATACTTCACATTAGGCAAACTAAAACCGATTTAAACCTTAGAAAATGACATCAAATCAAATCCAATGCAATCCAAACTCTAGATGCAACTTCTAGACATCCCAGCAGAACCCGAATACCAAATCTCAAATTGAAGTTTGCTTGGCACAAACATAAAAAAATTTAGAAACCATAAATTAATCAGAAAATTGAGAAAATACAAACCCCAATTCACCGAAAAACTGAGAAAGTAGAAAACCATCTGCATCGTCCAACCATACTCTGGCACTCTCAATTGTATACGAATCAGTTGAACCTAATAAAAACACAAAGATACATGCATCAATTTCCAAATCAAAGTCGGTTCCAAACCAAAAAATAAATAAATAAAATAAGATGAGAAAATAGAGAACAGACAACAAAAGATAAGAGGCGAAGAGAAGAGAAGAGAAAAAAAGAAAAAGATGTGAATAATATCTCTATTATTTCATTAATGTCGGGATTCGATTCGGCTCCGATGAGACTTCTAGAGCTTTCCTTTTTACACTTCCTCTTGCATTTTGTGGGAGTTTTGGTGAAGCGGAAGCAGATGTAGAAAAAGGAAGCGAGAAGAGAGTGGAAGTACAATCTGGGACTGGGGCTAGGGTTTGGAAAGAGAGAGATGAGCTCTTTTTGGTTCAATTTAGGGCTTTTAATACAGGGCCCTATCTCAGCATCTTTAAGATGCGAAGAAAACCGTATTACGGCTCCTAAATACGCACCGTGAAATAATAGACGTAAAATAACTGGAAGTTCACGGGTCGTAAACAAGTAATAAAGTGATAAGTATAGAGTTGTCGATCCCACGAAGAATTGTGTGTTAAATTATCGTTAATTACCGAAATTGTTGTGACCTAACTTATCTAGGCAACCAAACTAAATAAATTTATAAGTTAAATAAATACAAAGATAAAAATGAAAATAAAAATAAAATATGGAAACTCTATGCACAAATGTACTAGAGGATTAAATTAAGTTAATTATCAACTATGTCTTTTGATCACCAATTGCATTCTAATCAATTATTCCTAGTTTATAAGCTAAGAACCAAATGATATTTCTACTCCCTCTCTCGAGTGCGGAGTGAAATCACTCCTAAATTCCGGTTCCAATATCTTTATTTCGAACCTAGAATTTAAGAATTCATTATGGTCAATGGTTCTTTGATCATGGTTTCAAAGGAATTATAGGTTCTCTCAAACTCTACAAATCCTAGGTTATACTATCATATGGTTGTTTCTAAAATTTCCTTTCTCAAGTGTCAAATTCTAGAAACCAAATCATCCAACTAGTAACTAATTAGTTGATAAGCATTAAGTATGGAATAGCATAAATAAATTCAAAAACAATATCAAAGAATATATTGAAAATCAAGACATAGAATCAAAGTTTAAATTACATCAAACCCCAAGTATATAAAAATTAATTCAACATAAGAGAATCTAATACTAATCTCAACATGAATTTCATATATTCAAATATATTTAATAATCAAGCATAATACAAAATTCAAATGAAATTAGGGTTAGAAAGAGGAAGAGAAAACTCATTTGTGGAGGTAGAACTTCAAGTTTTAATCTCTTCAAGCCACTCTCTGGCTATCCTCTCTAAGATTTTTAATCCAAAGCTCTCCTCTCTCTAGGATTTTTGAGCTCTTAAGTGTGTGTTTTCTCTCCAGCTCTCTACACTTGAAATAGAGGCTTAAGGATGTATTTAAAGGCCTCTAAGGTGGCCTAGGCCGAGTGGAAAGTAAACCATTCGATCAGATGGCATCATGGTCCAGATTGGCTCTAAAAACTCGCTAAAAGCGTGCTTCCGGACGCTACATAGCACCACAGTGCTCTCTGGCAAGCGCCGCGGCATTCTCGGCTCTGGAACTCTCCACGACAGTTTTTCTTCTCGGGGGCACTATTTCTTCGTTTTAGCTCCGTTTTGCTTGATTTTCGTTGCGTTGCATTCATATCAGACTCAACTTTCATCTTAAATTGTTGAAATATCCAAATTTGTCATTAATATTTATTGATTCTCATTTATTCCTAAAAACTACAAAAATAAAGCAAAAACACATTAAACTGACAAAAATACTTGAGAACTTACAATTATTTGAGTTGAATGATACTTGATTTGTGAGTGAATTAATCACTCATTAAATACCCCCAAACTCTAATAGTTGCTAGTCCTCAAAGATAATTTTGAAAAAATTTGAGGTTCAAATCACTCTTAAGCATATTAATCTAGGACCTTTGTAGAGTAATTACTTAGTATATCAAATAGCACTCCCACACTTCTTTTCAACTAGATTTCTCTTCTATCACACTCCACCAAACACTTATATAAATTTTTTTTCTTTTTTTTTTGAAACAAAAGATATGAAATAAGACAAAAAGATGAAAATAAAAAAACCTCTCCCTCAAACTCAAAATCAACATTGTCATCAATGTTGAAAAACAAAATAAATAGCAGAGACACAAAATTTTCACCAAATTATTCCTTTCTCTTTTTTTTCTGGTTTTTTTCTTGTTCTTCTTCTTCTTTTTTTTTTTTTTTTTGCTTTATAACACTATCCTTCCTCTCAACATGAACATAACATAAAAATAACTCTTTAAAACAATCAACATGCTTAAGGATAAGGTTGGTGGTCGTTATTTTGGTTTGGCAAAGATGTAGTAGAAAAAGAAAGGTATAAATAGGCTCAAAGTAGGTATACTAGGATAATAATGTATCAAGGTTAGCTTGAAAGGCTCAAACGGTCCAAAAATGGCCTAAATCATTTCTCCAATGACACCTAACATAGAATTTCACCTCAAGCTTCACTCAAATGGGTTCTAGAGTTCATGAGATGTCAATGCCTATCTAATGTACACAAGTTTTCTCCAAAAGCTCAAAGAGTCAAGTGATTATGATTATCGTGCTCAAATGTGTAGAATCGAGAGTGAGGTTCAATTAATACGAGTCAAGCACACAAATAATTTTAATGAATTACATTTCAAAAGACCTAAAGAACATTTAGTGACTAAACTTATTATCAATATCGAGTTATCTCATCTCAACAATACTCATAACTTATTCAAACAAGCAAAAGAAAACAAAAGCAAATAAAAAATTTGTCAAAAGAAACCAACTCATAGGAAGAAAAGTCACAACTATCAATACACAAGTAAAGCCATACGCAACAAATAATTGATCAATAAATGTTTTCAGCCCCAAACTCAAAATTAGTAATATTCTCAAAATTTAAATGTTTAAGATAAGCACAAGGGAAAAGAATACATACCAGGGAGGTGAGACATTCTCGCAACCTATTAAGGTTGGCAAGGGTGGTGCTCTGGGTAAGGTGACTCTGACTTGGGTGGTGCGGGACTCCTCTCCATAAGTTGCATCTTTAGTCTTATTCATGCACAATTTGGCAAAGCTCATCAAATAGCGGTTTCCACCCATAGTATGTGTCATATAACATAACAAATGGGTCTTGTTTTTGAATCCCCTCAAGCTTGGCGATATATGGAAGTGCTCGACTCGTATGCTCAACTTGACTCGGCACTGGTATATGTGCTTGGTGCGCTTGAATGAACGGTGCTAGTGGTAGTGGAGGAGATTTCAGCCACATAAGATCGTCATAAATGTGGCCTTTGATGAATGGTAGGGGCATAATAATTTGGATCTCAAAGAGTAAAGATTCACAAGTGTTGTCTTGTGATTCTTCCTCCTTGATCCATTCTTGATTTGTTTCCTCACTTGAGTCATCATCATCAAACGAACCCAAGATCCTCCTGCTTGTGCTCGACTCCTCATGGTGACTTTCATCATTGTGATATATGCATCAATTATAGCCGCCGCCCTTGTCATGGCCTCAAGGGAGTCATAAAGAGACTCAAAATGTGAATTATGAACGTTCTCTATTCTCTCCCACTCCTCATGGTGAAGTCTTGTCTGCTCCGAAAATTATGCAACAAGGTATTCAAGGTTGGGAGAAAGCTCCTCTTGATGATGTGGAGTATCACACCATGGTACCAAAATATTAGAATCATCTCTCAAACTGAGGTGGCTTGGTAGATAATTCTAACTCTGATAGTCGAAGTCAGTCATGTCTTCCAATAACCAATAGGATTCATCAATGAATAATTGGTAGATAGATGTGGTACCATTACCTCTTTCGACCCATATTCTTGTCTCGGGCCGAAGATTGTTGAGGAAGTTTTGTCATTGATACTCCCAGGAGAAACTATGATTTGGGCATATCGTGAGCAACTCTTTGTATCTCCATCATGCACAGTGAAATGGCTCCGAGTCTCGTTGAGAAAACTACAAGAGGACTTGTTAATCTAACATCTCCAAGTACCTCGCAAAATAAACATTTAAAAATAAAAATTAAAATAAACACCTAAATTAAAATCAAGTAACTTACTCCCGATATCAATAACAATCTAAAATGCCAATTTTCCGGTAACGGCGCCAAAAACTTGTTATGCTAAAAGCATATACATAAAATAACCGTAAGTGCACAAGTCGTAAATAAATAATAAAGTGATAAGTATAGAGTTGTCGATCTCACAAGGAATTGTGTGTTAAATTATCGTTAATTACCAGAATTGTCATGACCTAACTTTATCTAGGCAACCGAACTAAATAAATTTATAAGTTAAATAAATACAAAGATAAAAATAAATACAAAAAAAAAATATAGAAACTCTATGCACAAATATACTAGAGGATTGAATTCATCTAACTATCAACTATGTCTTTTGATCATCAATTGTATTCTATTCAATCATTCCTAGTTTATAAGCCAAGAACCCAATGATATTTCTACTCCCTTTTTCGAGTGCTGAGTGAAATCACTCCTAAATTCTGGTTCCAATATCTCTATTTCGAACCTAGAATTTAAGAATTCATTATATTCAATGGTTCTTTGATCATGGTTTTAAAGGAATTATAGGTTCTCTCAAACTCTATAAATCCTAGGTTATACTATCCTATGGTTGTTTCTAAAATTTCCTTTCTCAGGTACCAAATTCTAGAAACCAAATCATCCAACTAGTAGCTAATTAGTTGAGAAGTATTAAGTATAGAATAGCATAAATAAATTTAAAAATAATATCAAAGAATATATTGAAAATGAAGACGTAGAATTAAAGTTTAAATTACATCAAACCCTAAGTATATAATAATTAATTCAACTTAAGAGAATCCAATACTAATCTCAACAAGAATTTCATATATCCAAATATATTCAATAATCAAGCACAATACAAAATTCAAATGAAATTAGGGTCAGAAAAAGGAAGAGAAAACTCATTTGTGGAGGTAGAACTTCAAGCTTCAATCTCGTCAAGCCACTCTCTCAAGCATCCTCTCCAAGATTTTTGCTCCAAAGCTCTCTTTTCTCTAAGATTTTTGAGCTCTCAAGTGTGTGTTTCCTCTCTAACTCTCTACACTTGAAATGGACGCTTAAAGATGTATTTAAGGGTCTCCAAGGTGACCTAGGCTGAGTGGAATATCAACCATTTGATTAGATAGAATTAATGGTCCAGATTAGCTCTAAAAACTCGCTAAAAGCGTGCTTCCGAATGCTGTGTAGTGCCGCGGTGCTCCCAGGCAAGCGTCGCGGTGCTTTCGGCTCTAGAATTCTGAATGACCGTTTTTCTTCTCGGGGACGCCATTTCTTCGTTTTAGCTCCGTTTTGTTTGATTTTCATTGTGTTGCATTCATATCGGACTCAAATTTCATCTCAAATAGTTGAAATATCCAAATTTATCACCAATATTTATTGATTCTCATTTATTCTTAAGAACTACAAAAACAAAGCAAAAACACATTAAACCGATAAAAATACTTGAGAACTTATAATTATTTGAGTCTAATGATACTTGATTTGTGAGTGAACTAATCACTTATCACATACCACAATACACAACATAATATTAGAGCAAGAATATCCTACTCTTAATGTTTTTCATTTTTGAGTGAAACTAGTATGAAGCTAGCTTCTGGGTTTAGACTTCTAACATTATTTTTTGGCTATATTTGGTAGAGAGGAAAAAAACTAGTAGGGAAAGAAAAATTAGGAGTGAAAAAAAATTTATAAGATGGAAAGGAAAATATTTTTCCACTCTAGTTTTTTTTTTTTTTTGGTGAATAAAAGAAATTTTATTCCCATCAATAACAATCCAATACAAGGAGATCAAATTACAAAGATACGATAACTCTAAATAATCGACTAAACCATTAACTCTTATTGCCAAACATAAAGGAAAAAGTAGTACACGAAATATAAGTGTTTACTCACTGAAAATTAGTGGCTGAAACTTATCGGATTAGACTTGTAGAAGGTTGGGCTAGCCGATAAGGGTGGTGATTGGCGGCGTTGAGCGGCGAAGCACCAGATTTCAGCCATGATTGGCCACAGCTTCACTCATCTTTCTTGCACTTGGGCTGCACGACGGTGGCCGGAGGAGGGTGGTGCTGGTTCACCGGTCGTCGAGGAGGCGGCTAATTAGAGCTCACGGTCTGGTTCGACTCCAATGGCCGGCAATTTGAGAAGAATCTGAGAAGGGTAGAGAGAACATGAGGCGATGAGAGAGATTGGGGCTAATTTTGAGAATTTCGAAACGTTTTGAGGATTTTGTGACATGTGGCATAAATGGACTAGTGACCCATCTTTTTAAAATCACTATTTGATCCCAGGTTTCAAAATTTCATCTCAATTAAGTCCTTTAAATTTTGAATTTGACCCCAAACTCTATATTTCTTTTCACTTAGACCCTTACTCGAATTTGATTGGAATTTTAACCATTTTTATTTTCATTTTTAATCCCCAAATTTATGAAAAGACCAAAATACCTTAATTAAAAATCAAGGTATTTATAGTGATTAACTTTGAATCTCTTAAGCTTTTTTATATTAGATGTTTCCTATGGCAATGCAGAACAATATCACGTTAATGTCTTCATAGAATAATGGATTCTACGGATCTTGAAAAAGATGACTATAAAAAGTGACTGTTTGATTGGAGAGAAAAAAATAATAAGGAGAAAAGTTAGTGAAAATGGGGTTTGTAGAATTCTCTATTAATCTTAAGTATTACATTCAAAAATATGGGACTTAAGCGATATTAGTGGGGAATTGTTAGTTTTGAAAGTGCAAATTAAGGGATGTTATATATATAAATATATACGGGACCTAAAATATATACACAAGAAGACCTAATAATCTTATATACCTTTTTTTCTCTCTTAAAAAAGAAGCTCTAGCATCGCTCTCACAAAAGTTAGGAGGGGAGTGTCTTCTTCTCCAACCTCCCCTCCCCCCTCTCCTCCTCCTCCTTAATATCTTTCTCCCTGAACTCTCGTGATGATGAGAGATTTTTTTTAGTTTTCTTTTAGTTTTCTAATAAGTTCAGATCTAGATCTAGTTTGTAGTACCACCTTTTATCATCAGATCTAGATCTAATAAGTCATTGGCTAATTTACAACTAAGGCCATTTTTCATAAAATAATTAAGGAATATTTAGTTATTACCAAAGAAACATTAGTTGTCGCATTAGATAAAAAAATACTAAACATCATCACAAATTATCTTGAAAAAATAACTTTACTAATGATGTGGTAATTTAGATGGTAGATAATTAGCGGAGTGAAAATAGAAATGCGTTAAATTTCAACAAATAATATATCATGCAATATTATTCAAGTTAGTTTTCCAAGATGTATAATATGTCAAAATATGTAGTATTTACTCGTATAAATTTCCTAATTAACAGATAAAACTGCAGTGACACCTTAGGATTATATTCAAATAATACCCTTTGAAATTCAAAGTTGAAAACATGGATTACTCGTGTGTTAAATTTCCTAATACATTTCAAGAGGTGTAGTATTACTCGTATAAAATTCCTACTTAACAGATAAAACTGTAGTGACACCTTAGGGATTATATTGAGATAATACCCTTTTAAATTCAAAGTTGAATACATGGCCAGTACCCCTGCTCTATTAATTAATCATATTTGATATTAAAAATAATTATTTTAACCACAATTTTTATATAATGATGAACAATTTCTTCTAAAGCTAAAAAACTCATTGATTGTAAAAGTATTTAAAAATTGCATACCTGTAATTTTTTTGGGCTGTTATTATTAGTTTTTCCAATCTAAACATTAGAATGTAGAATTGGTATTTTTAGTAATGGTATTAGCTATACATTCCTTTGTTCGGCATTTTAAATTAGTCTTTCACTTAATTAGCGGCCAGTTGGAGATTTGATCAGTGGTGCTTGCGAGAACAAGTTTGGTCAGTGATCAGCAAATTGGCATAAGTCACGAAACTGCCATGGACTAACGACCCAAGGAAGGCAAGAATGACAGAAGTTGAAGGAGAGTCAACATGGAGAGAGAAAAACAAAGAAAGAAAAACTGTAATTAATGTGAGTAATAGTTATTATACTAGTCAAGAGTAATACGATAACATGATAAGACGCAGTTTATTTTTGCATAACAAACAACAAGGTTATTTTCACTCTTGCAACTAGTGGCATCACATGACCATCGCCATATGCATATGCCTTATATTGTTGCATTTTAACAAAGCCAGATTAGTTACTCACACGCAACACAAACACACATAACACACATGAGAGTTTCCCCTAAGCTTAATGGCATGACCAAATGCCTTCTTAATTACTTAGCCGCTTACTATGAAATTTAGCCCCACGTTCTTAGAAAAGCGAGAGAACCACACATTTTTTAATGATGCGCATTGGCAGGGGCATCGGTGTGGCAGCACTGGTAGCAGATGAATACCTCCATGGAGCGAGAACACTCGGCGCAGTTCATGGTCTCTGGGAACTTTCCGGCCACGCTTGGGATATCAAGACGGCTGCAGTGGTGGAAAGACTTAATAACTTCGCTATAATGGTCCTTGAAAGCCAATTCAAATCCCTTTTCCTTCACGTTCTCCTTCCACTTCTTCAACTCCTCCACAACTCTTATCATGGTCAAACCATGGCCAGCAAAAACCACGGTTGACCCTTTGCTAAGTAGAGCCCAACCGCTCTCATTCTTGTAGGAAAAAAGCTTTTGGATTTCTTGAGTCTCCTGGTCGACCTGCTTGTGAGCCTTGGTGATGAACAAGCTCTCCATACTGGTCCAAAATAGCTTGATAGAGCCGAGATCTTCTTCTCCTTTGGTTGTCTTTCCCACACAGAATAGCTCAATGGAAATCTTGGCTTCTTTAATAATTGAATCAGTGACAAGAGCAGTGGCTTTTTCGTTGAACTGTTGGATCCAGGCGTTGTCTTTGCCTCCATAGAATAAGATGTACTTGCCCTCCTTGATCTGTTATTTTGATCATAACTCACTAGTTAGTTTAATGAGATTGAATTGAACAATTAATTTCTTCTGTTTGTGACCAAACTCAAATACTTAATTACATGACAATAATTAGTCAAAGAGAGTTTGGAATTGGATTAATCGTTACGAAGGAGTACTCTATCTAGCTAGTCGGCCAAAATACGTTTAACCATAACCAAATTTCATGTCTTATACATAAAATGATTTGTAACTATAAGTATTTCTTAACAACAAGTGGTAATTAAATTTATACTTTCGGTGAAAAAAGTTTTGGTGTTAATTAAAAGGAGTTGACTAATTTTTTTTATTAGTTATTTATTTTTATGTAATGGTGATTGATTAATTAGTGGTAAGGTGATTTACTTACCCAGGTCTGAATTATTGGGTCAATGTCTTTAACAACAAGACCGATCCAGTTTTTGTCGTTTGAGATGGTTTCCTCCATGGTCTTATTGAAAGGGAAGGCCCTCATTCCCCAAGCCCGGATGAGATGGAGGGCGTTGAGATTTTCAACTTTTCCTTGAGGGTTCATCACAACTACGATAGGCTTGCCCTTAAAGTACCACTCCTTCTTGACGTAATTGATCCCAGCGATTGGTGAGAAGTATTCGACGACATACCATGACATCTCGGTTCGGAGGTTCTCGAACTTTTTCTTCAGTTCCTCGGTCCATTGCTCCACAATAGGGATCCAAACGAAGTAGTACTGGTTGTCGTTTTTGGTTGCGTCGTAAATGGGTTTGAGAATTGAGATGTCATCTTTGGTTATGTCCAGGCTCGATATGAAAAGGAACAAGTTTTTGCTCCTCAGAACATCAATGGGAACCTGCATATCGCAGTCGAACGACATCAGTCGATCAAATCTACAACTCACATCTTACCAGTTAGTAAGAAAATAATGTGACATGTTTAAATAATAGTGTCAGTCTCAGGTTAAGAAAGTGAAGCAAAAGATTTAAAATAGCTCATTTCAACTATGATCCGTAGCTAGCTAGTTTAGCACAAGCTAAATATGTTCTTGTATTGTATAGTTTGCATGAAGCACCTTATCTTAATTGGACCAAATAATTGCTCTGTTTTTAATGGTTATAATACTAAGGGAGGGTAGTCCAAAAATGAAGGAAGCAATAGATCTAACCTTTGTGTTAGTGGAGCCATCGATGATAGGTTGCACATTATCTTTGGTAAAAATCAGGGCCTTGAAAATCTCCATAATTTCGGTAGGGATCTGGAAAAGCTTCCTCAGCTTCCTGTATTTCTCTTCCTCCTCTGGACCAATGAAAGACATTTCTTGGCCATAAATATCACATATGTTGATAGACAAGACATTAATAGCGCTTCCTCAAAGAATTAATAATGACAGCAATATTATGTACATACCAATTTGCTTTTTGCAATCGATCAGATGGATCTTAAGTTTGTTGAGGATGTAGTGGATTTTCTGAGCATAAGTTGACAAATCATGAGGCTTGTCACTGAAACATTTGGTTGGCAATTATCAATTTTAAGTATGTAAATAAATGTGTTAATTACACAAAAAGTTGAACCAAGTAAATTTGTATAATGTATGTGTAGAAACCAAGAAATGAATTTATTTAACTTACTCTGCGCCAGTGAGGATATTGATCTTAGTTGAGCAAGCCACAATAGTAATGATAGCCCAGTACACACCAACTGGGGTGTGGTGCCTTGCTTGTGACAAAGCTGGGACATCTATAGGATCATAGCCTGTAAGCTTCTCCAACTCAAAAACTATCTCAATCACTTGAAATGTGGCTATAATCAGGCTGTTGAGCTCAGCAACTGCTTGGCGGTGCTTTTGAAGGTCCACCGGCTTCAAGAGGACCGGAACTCGCCTTAGGATCGCCAGTGATTTGGAGAGTAATTGGTCTGACCGGTTGAGATGGGCAAGAAGCCAAAAATCGCCGTAGTCCAAAGCGAAGGCCGCTAGAGTCAGCACTGCCTTTGCATCCCATGAGTACTTTGAGAGCTTGTTTAGTATTCCTAGTGTTGATTTGTGAGCAAATTCCTCCCCAGGGGGCTTGCAGGACAACTGAAATTTCATATTAATTATTAAGAAGATCATATTATATTGATTTTTTAAGTAGGAAAAAAGTTAATTTGCCACTTTTTATGTATAGTTTAACTAGTATTAACATTGTTATGAAGAGTAGTATGAAAACCTCGCAGCAAATTGACTTAAGGATGCACAATGGTGAACTGAAGCTGGTTTTTGGTGGCTTCTTATCCATGGTTTCCGTATTAACTTGGGTACCCTGCAATGGTAATTGTCACAAATAATTCAAAAATCATGATTAATTAATATAGATCTTTAGAATGTACATAAAACTCGATAAGTTTTAAATGAATGTTATAATTTTTAAAGAAGAAAAGAAAAGAAAATTAAATTTGTTTTGGAATATTAAAATCAATATTTTCATGAATCTTCTAATGAAAGTGATTTTGGAACAAACGTTCTATTTTTTCTTTCTTTCTTATTTTTTGCTTTTCAATTTTGTTTTTCCTTTCACTTTTTTATGCCAATATTTAAAACATGTTTACTAATTTATAATGAAAAAAAAAAGAAACAAGTTTAAAAAAGAATGAAAATGAGTCAAAAATTAATCATTCTTCCAAATTAAATTTAAAGAAGTATGTGAAAAATTTTCAAAAATAATATATTCCAAATAAATAAATAAAATAAACACATGAATAAAATGAAAAAATTCACTTTCTTTATTTCCACTCCCTCCCTCTACCGAGAAGTAAACATGCAGTTACTACCAAGACAATATTCCGAGTCTTCGACCGCGGGGTTGCACGAGCTTCTACGTGGCCACTATATTGAGATACTTTGATGAGTGAGTGTGAAATATTTAAAGGGTTATATTATTTTGAATCAGTCATGAGTCAACACAACTCCGGAGATTTCTTTTGGCTTAAAAAGCAATTAAAAAAAATGAATCTCCGACAAAACAAAAAGGAAATCAGAAAAAACAAACAGACACGTTACACTACCCCTGTAATTTATTTTTTTTTATTTTTAAGAATAGTCTAAATATTGAGAACAACTAAAATAATGTTTCAATTTTTCAGTTTTTTTTTTTTTCCTGTTAGGACTTTAGAGAAAACAAAAGAAACGAAATTTTGTTAATAGATTTGACATCTATTCTAGGATAATAATAATTCAAGTCCAAATAACTACTGCAGATGGAAAGAAGAAAATCAAATTAAACCAGACGTCAAACCACCACCAACACTTAATTTCTTCTGTTTGCATACAATAAAAATCTAAGAAAGCAATAAATTTTATTTTGCGTGTTGTGTGCTAACAAATGTAGTTTTTGCTCATGAAATTGAGAAATGACAAAAATACTGATTGTCACTAGAAATCGTAATATATATATATATATATGTATGTATTTTAAAGAAAAAATCGTAACGATTAATTTGTGCGCAAATGTATTTCGATTCTCTCTTTCTTTCTTTCTTTCTTTTGAAGGAAAAATGTATTTTGATTCTATTTTAAAGAAACTTTTTTTTTTTTTTTTTAAGAATTGATCTATAAACTAGCTATATATATACATATACCTCTAAGATATTGTCAACAATTTGACTAGAATGCTTGATAATATTCTCGACGACAACGAACATGGAATCAACATCGAAGGAGTCATCATCAGGAACATGTGTCGTGTAAATGACGTCCAGGATTTTGTCGTCGGACGTGGTGAAGAGGCTCAGCTGCTCTTCCTTCTGTTGCTGAGACATATTTGGAGGAATATAATTAGTAAAAGATACGAGGCGAGACATATTTGGAGGAATATAATTAGTAAAAGATACGAGGCAGAGATGGCTTATATGTTTTATTTGTTGTGGGATATATAGCTTCATATATAGCCTATTTATAGCAAAATCCGGCTTCCTTTAGAATCTCCTCTTGGGTTGGATTGGTTTGGGTCGGCTCAGATCAGATTCAATCAAGACTCAGGTATAAAAAGACTCCGAAAGTCCAAAATCAGATGGACCAGCCTAAAAATAGCCTAACTTTAACTCAGCCCGAGTCTGGCTCGAATTCGATTATTCTTAGGGACAGGCTTGGGCCTAGTATTTTTTATATAAACCGAGACTGAAGTCCAGCTCGAAGTCCGAACTTGAAACCGAACTCGAAGTCCAATCTAAAAGGGCCAAAAATTCGAAAAAAACCACTAAAAATTAAAAATAAAAGCCCGAAATTTTATAGAATACATATTTCTTAATTGTTTTCTATTAACATCATTCAAAAACTTGCCTTATTGTCATATTTTATTTTTAATATTTTTTATTTTGTATTTAAAAACCCAAAAGTAAAACTCGACCCGAATATAAAGCCCAGTCCTAATATAGGGCCTGAAGCTTCCATAATTGGGCTTTGGGCTTTAGTTTCATAAATATAAGTTTGGCCTGACCCGAGCAGAAATATTATGAAACCCAAAAGCCTAAGCTTGAGCCCGCCCAAACCTGAAAATGTGGGTTTGGGCTGGGCTTAGGTGGCCCGATTAACACCTCTATCAAATTGTCCAATAGCTTTCTTGCTAATAATATTAGTGTGGCTCTATAATACCAACCATCTTTTTCCCTCTCTCTACCTCTTCTAATTAATTAATTAATTTAAACAATATATCAGAATAGATATAAATGCCTTCATATATCATTAAATAATGAAATCCTGTTTCTTAACCTACCCCTTTCATATAAATGAGAAATTGATTATTGTACAATATTTAAAATATGAGCAGCACAATGAACAGGAAATAATTGACCATTCAAAGGTAACTCTAAAACTTCTTTAAGATAAGCAGCAACACTATCATTATATTTAGCATTATCTAAAGAAATTGTAAAGATTTTCCTTGATAAACCCTAAGAAGCAGCTTCATTTGCAATTGCTTCTCCAATCAATGCTCCTGTATATGGACATGAAATCAAAGGAAAAGAAATTATTCTTTTTTGCATGGTCCAATCCATATCAATGAAATGTGCTGTAATCGAACAATATTCTAAATGTTGTCTATGTTAGAATAGATAATAAGTTAGGAAGTTAGTTTGTTAGCCATGTATCAAGTCTGTTAAGCTTGTTAGTTACAAGGGTTACTTAAAAACTGTTGTAATAGTCATTCTTTAATCAATGAAAAAGATTCAGCAATTCAGGTTCTAGAAAACTCTCTTTGAATATTTTTTCTAACATGGTATCAGAGCTTCACTGAGGCAACTGACTGTACAATGGCAGCCATTGATGGAGCTTCGTCTTCTTCATCTTCTTCCTCACGATTCGTTCCTGTGAGCTCTACTCACTCACTTTCAGTCAAACTCGACAACAATAACTTTCTACTATGGAAACAGTAAGTTACAGCCTCCATTAAAGGTCATCGTCTTTAACACTTCATTGATCGTGATGATCAGATTCCTCCAAAATTTCTTTCTCCTGGCGATGCAACTACTGGGAAAGTCAATCAAGCATTTCTCGACTAGGAATAACAAGATCAAATTCTGGTTTCTTGGCTTCTCTCCTCCATGACTGAGTCGATTCTTACTCAAATGGTTGGTTGTACTACGGTGTTTCAGATCTGGAAATCACTCGATACATATTTTCAGTCACAAACTCGAGCTAAGGTATCTCAATTCAAGGATCAATTGAAATTGATTAGAAAAGGTTCTTTCTCTTTGACTGTATATTTGTTGAAATTGAAGAATGTGGTCAATCTTTTGGCTTCGGTTGGTTATATTCTTTCTCCTAAAGATCACATTGAAGCCACTTCTGTGGGATTACTAGCTGAATATGATACATTTGTAGTCTCTATCAATACTCGTACTGAACATTACACTGTAGAAGAAATGGAGTCTCTTCTTCTTTCTCAAGAGGCTCGCATTGAGAAACATCATAAATACTTGGATTCAACTCCTCTAAGTGCAAATGTGGCTACTCAAGGTCAGTTTCCTCATCAAAAGCGAAAATTTCCTAGTCAGCCTGGGTTTCAATCTTCTGGTCTAAATTACTCTCATTCGAGTCAGAGCAGTCATGGCTCTACCTCTAGTTGCGGTAATCAATCTGCTCTGTTTAATCAGTCTTTTCAGTCAAACAGAGGTGGTTACAGGAGTTGTAGCAGGGGTGGTCGCCAGTCATGGAATGGAAATCAACCTCAGTGTCAGCTGTATGGCAAGGTTGGGCATGTTGCTCTCAGTTGCCGGTACAGGTTTGACTCGAATTTTCAAGGTTCAGCCACATCACAGAATTTTACTCCCTTTACTCCTTCATCTTCTACAATGCACGCGATGCTTGCTACTCCTGAAACCAGTACTGATGCAACATGGTACCTTGATTCTGGAGCCACTCATCATCTTACTCCAGATATGCAGAATCTTATGATTAGTGGTGATTACTTGGATCAAGATCGTATTTATATGGGGAATGGCACAGCTTTGCCCATTAAGCATATTAGTTCTTCTATTTTTCCATCTCAGTTTCATCATTCCAAACTGCTTTCTTTGAATAATCTTCTTCATGTGCCATCTATTACCAAAAATCTCATTAGTGTTTCATAATTTACTAAAGATAATAACATCTTCTTTGAATTTCACTCTGATGTTTGTTTTGTTAAGGATCAGAGTTCCCAAGCTATCCTCATGGAAGGGAGACTTAAAAATGGTCTTTATGCTTTTGACTCCTCTCAGCTTCAATTTGTTTTGCCATCTTCTTCGCCTGTTGCAGTTCATCAGTCCTATTCTCCAAAAATGGTTAATACCTCCAATGCGTCTGTACAAACTTCTTGTAAAACTTCTCCCTCTTTACTTGATTTGTGGCACTATAGATTGGGTCATCCCTCTATGTCAATTGTAAAAACTGTACTTTCTCAATGTGATGTTTCTCGTATCAATAAAATGAATACAACATTTTGTTCAGCTTGTTGTTTAGGAAAGTTGCATAAATTCCATTTCTTTAATTCTAAATCTATGTACACTGAACCTCTACAACTAATCCACTCAGATATTTGGGGTCCCACTCCCATGATTTCTTCCAGTGGTTATTACTATTATATTCACTTTATTGATGCCTATTCTAGGTTCACCTGGCTGTATCTTCTTAGAAACAAATCTGATGCTATTCAGACCTTTAAGAACTTTAGAACTCAGGTTGAACTTCAATTGGGTTATAAGATTAAGGCCTTACAAACTGACTGGGGGAGAGGAGTATAGAGCTTTTACAGATTATTTAGCTTCAAATGGTATTTTGCACAAGCTGTCATGTCCTACAGCTCATGAACAAAATGGTCTTGCAGAGAGAAAACATAGGCACATTGTTGATAATGGTTTGACTTTGCTGGCTAAAGCTTCTATGCCCTTAAGGTACTGGGATGAGGCTTACAGAACCATTGTATTTCTCATCAATAGGTTACCAACTCCAGTATTAAGCAATTTGAGTCCTTTAGAAGTTATTTTTAACACCAAACCTCAGTATTCACAACTTAAAGTGTTTGGGCGTGCATGCTACCCTAATCTAAGACCTTACAATAGGCGTAAACTACAGTTTAGAACCTCACCATGCACTTTTTTGGGTTATAGTCTCAACCATAAAGGATATAAGTGCTTAGATTCCTCTGGTTGTATATACATCTCTCGAGATGTTGTTTTTGATGAGCACTCATTTCTTTTTTCTCATTTTCAAAACTCTACTTCTTCTCAGGTTTCTAGTCTTGACTCAATTTCTATACCTGTTACTATTCCTGTCTCTATTCCTTCTTGTTCAAATGTACCTACTCCTCCAAATTTGGATCCTCGAATCTTTGATCAGGATCCAATTCAGCATACTGCAGTACATGACCCTAATAGTATGCCTAATATTTCTGCTATTGTAGATACAACTAGTGCAGGGTCGGTTACAGATGGTATTCATAGCCAAGTTCCTATAGTTTCTTCTCACCCTATGGAAACTCGGTCTAAAAGTGGTATATATAAACCAAAAGTTTTTGTAGCAGCTAGAGAACCTACTTCACTTACTGAAGCTTTACAACACCAGCACTGGAAGTAGGCGATGACAGATGAATTTCTGGCTTTACAGAGAAATCACACCTGGTCTTTGGTATCTTTGCCACCTGGTCGAAAGGCCATTGGTTGTAAATGGGTGTTTAAGCTTAAGGAAAATCCTGATGGTACTATCAACAAGTACAAGGCTCGCTTGGTTGCCAAAGGATACAATCAATTGGCTGGTTTTGATTTTAATGAGACATTTAGTCCCGTGGTTAAACGAACCACCATTCGAACTGTTCTTACTAGTGCTTTGTCCCGAGGTTGGTCAATTAGGCAATTGGATGTTAACAATACTTTCTTAAATGGTATTTTGCATGAGGATGTTTTTATGGATCAGCCACCTGGTTTTGAGGATTCAAAGCAACCTACTGTTGTGTGTAAGCTTCATAAAGCTTTGTTTGGACTTAAACAGGCTCCACGAACCTAGTTTGAGAAATTGGCTACTGCTCTTTATTCCTTCGGGTACCAGTCTGTAAAATCTGATCAATCCTTATTTGTTAAGAGTGATAAAGGACAACTTATCTATTTGCTGGTGTACGTTGATGATATTCTCATCATTGGCAATGAATTGTCAGCAATTACACATCTTATTACTGGTTTGAATGTTGAGTTTTCATTGAAGGATCTAGGCTCTCTCAACTATTTTTTAGGCATTCAAGTCAAGGAAACTGAATCTGGTCTACATCTTTCATAAACTAAATATATTAAGGATTTACTTTGCAAAGCTCAGATGCAATATGCAAAACCTCTTAATACTCCTATGACAGCAGGTTTGAAACTTTCAGCATATGGTAGTGATGTTGTTGATCCTCAACTCTATAGGAACATTGTTATTGCTTTGTAGTATGTCACGATCACTAGACCTTAGATTGCATAAAGTGTCAATAGAGTATGCCAATTCATGCAAAAGCCCCTCGAAGTTAACTGGAAAATAGTCAAACGAATTCTGAGGTACTTGAGTAGCACCTTAGAATTTGGTCTTACTTGAGGAAGGCTACTAAGCTCGATGTTATAGGATTTTGTGATGCTGATTGGGCTTCAGATCCAGATGATAGATGTTCTACCTCAGCCTATTATGTGTATCTTGGACCAGATCTGATCTCTTGGCATTCTAGAAAACAACACACGGTTTCGAGGTCCAGTACTGAGGCAGAGTACAGAAGCCTAGCTAATATTGTTGCAGAAATAACGTGGCTACAATCTTTGCTTATAGAACTGGAAGTTCAGCAGCCATCAGTACCAGTTATCTGGTGTGATAATTTGGGCACTGTGTTGTTATCAGCAAATCCAATTCAGCATGCTCAGACTAAGCACATTGAAATGGATCTTTACTTTGTTAGAGAAAAAGCCATGAAAAAAGAAATTGAAGTACGGTATATTCATTCTCAAGATCAAGTTGCAGATGTATTGACTAAAGCTGTGTTCAGTTCCTTGTTTCCAATTTTACGAACCAAACTCAGAGTAGAGGACTGTTCTACCCTGAGTTTGAGGGGCCATGTTAGAACAGATAATAAGTTAGGAAGTTAGTTTGTTAGCCATGTATTGGTAAGCTTGTTAGTTATACTGTTAAGCATGTTAGTTACAAGGGATACTTAAATACTATTGTAATAGTCATTCTTTAATCAATGAAAAAGATTCAGCAATTCAGGTTCTAGAAAACTCTCTTTGAATATTTTTTCTAACAGTCTAAAACCCCATAAATCAGCAATCAAAGAAACTTTTCCTTCAAAACTCTTAAAAACTGTAAGTAATAGTTTTTTCATTTCAAAATAGTCTCACATATCATCATTTCTACAAGTATTTCTAGAAAATCCTTTAAATTGTGGACACAAATACTGTCGAATAAATGTTTCAAAGTCAGAATCTTCAGACAAAGTAAAAGGATATTCCTTTTTTAATAATAAAATCAACTAACCCACACCTTGCGCGAGCTTGATCAAATTGAAAAATAGATAAATTTCCCAATTAAGATTTACCCAACTTAAGCTGACCCTTTTGTGAATTGATCTTAGTATTGTGCTTAGAAATATATATTTTCAAGTGTTTTGTGCCAAGATTGGATGCACCAGCAAGTTCTTTTGTGCAATGTTTGCACTTTGCTTTGATGGTCACAGTGCTATCGTTGTTGATCTAATTTACTTTTTCAAAATAATCCCATACAGCAGATCGAGTTTTCAAATATTTTTTGGGTTCATCAGCCTCATGATTTTCATCATGAGTTTGCCAATGTAAATCTTCTAATGTATTGTCCATGAGAAAATGATGCATACAATACTGAATTTTAAGAAAATAATGCAATAAGTTATAAGATTATTTGAAAATTTTAAGAAAAGGGTAACAAGAGAAGATAGTACAATACTGAGTTTCATCCAATAACGCCTAGCACCCATGAAAATCATTATCATGCAAAAATAGGGAAAAAAAATGTCAGAAAAATTCTAATAAATAAATGGAATAATTGGGAAAACAATTACGAGTAAACTACATCAAATAAAATAAATAATACCTACAACAATTTTTTTTTGGAGAAACAAGAATTTGAAGAATCAATAATACTTGGACAATCGGAGAGATTCATCTTGAGTTTTGGGAATTTCAATAATTTGTGAAATATAAAGAGGTATAAGAGACTATATTTATAATCCATTACGTGTAGGAACAAATAAATTTAAATATTACCGTATCTTTTTTATTTTTTCATTTTTATATATAAGGAAAAGTTATTGGCTGTAGTTACCGTTTGTTGATTGCAATAGTTACCGTTTGGTGATTGTAATATTGGAATTTTATAGATTTTTTATTATAAAATAAAAATTTAGATATTTGATGATCAATAACCTATATATTGATAATTAATTACAATATTCAGTATCGAATATTGATATTTTGCTTATTAATTTAGTCAAAATAAAATCCAATTGCATTGTTTAAAAAAAGGAACTATTATTGAAAGATTTTAATATCAAATAAATAAAATATTTTTTCGACTATTTATTAGTGGTAAGTCATATTTTCACTTGGAATATATAGCATTTTTAAAACTTTGGGTATTAAATTCCGACTTTTTAAAAAAAAAAAAATTATTATATTTTCTGAGTTTCGGGCTTTTTAAGTCGGGCTTTAGATTTGTGTTTCAAGCTTGGGTTTTGGGCTGAGTTTCAGGCCGGGTTCATGTGAAAAGTACTAGGCCCAAGCCCGGCCTTAAGGATAATCGGGTTCGAGTCGGGCTCGGACCATGTCGGATTCAGACCGAGTTCGAATCAAATTTTTTTCGGGATAGTCCATCGGATTTTGGGCTTTCGAGCTCTTTTTACACCCGTGATTGGTGGCAATCTCCAATATCTCCACTCTATTAGAGTCTTTTTTTTCAATAGAATATCGCTTTGTTACCGATTAACTATATAAAAAAAAAAACTGAAAACAACAACAATAGCTCAAATATAATCTTTTGTTTGATTTGTATATATACACTTTTACTTCTTAAATTATACTCGTGTATACATATATACAGATTCTTGATAAGTATATTTAGTTCCTTTTAAGGATAATTGATATACTTTATTATACTTTATTATACACTTTCTTTGTAACATATAATAAAAAGTTATGTTGATTTAAATAAAAGTGGAAATGTTTTCATTATGTACTGATTTTCTTTTCTTCTCTTTTTCGGTAATACATTTGAGTAAAACAGAAAACTCATGATATTTTGTACTTTTGTTTTCTTTATTGACTATTCATTATGGAAGATCTTGAAGAAACCAATAAAAAAGAAGGAAAAAAAAAAAAGAGTTTTAGAACTAATGGATAGTAAAGTATTAGGTGGGTAGGAAAAGAATATTTTAAAAAATTATTTACTAATGGGTACTCTTGTACTTTGAAAATTTAAGAGGTTGTGTCGAAAGAAATTTTAATTTTTTTTAGAAATATATTTAGAAAAAAGATGCAGAGAGAAAAAATAAAATGGCAATATAGCCACCCATAATATATCTTTTCAAGTAATTATGAGTATGATTCTTCAATTCCTCTAATTTTAAAATCTCATGAGCCCCCAAACTTTCATTAGTATTATAGTGTTAATTACTTACGTGCCCTTTGGGCCAAGTTAGTTTAGTGTTTTTGCCTTTTTTGTTTTTTTCACGTTATTTTAGTTTAGTGTTTTTGCCTTTTTTTTTTTGTTTTTTTTCACGTTATACGTGATTAAAGTGAACAATTTCTTTCTAATTTTATTTTTTAATTAGATACAAAGATTTAAGTGTGACTAAGGACTTTATACCAACCTCTATGGTTTATTAATCTTAGTTAGTTACTATTTAATGGTCTTGACAATTAGAATTTTCGATAGTAGCAGATTTAATTTTCGATAAACAAAACCTTGTTCGACAATTATTTCTTGTACTGTTATAATTTATAGTAACACTAAAACAACCAATTATTATATGTACTAAATTTTATTAGTAACTACGATTTTTCAGTTGTGCAGATTTCTCTGAGTGGATTGGAATGCCAGAGGTTAATTAATTGTCTTTTTCCATCTTATAATTATATGATCCGTTGGACAATTTGAACGTACATGAATTTTGTGAGTTAATAATTTCAGGTAGGTTCTTTTATAGGGGAAAAGTATTTCAGATCCATCGGCGATTCAGCGATTACAATCAAGATGCAAGAAAAAAATAATAATAAAAAACAATAAAATAAAGTCTTTATCACTACACCAATCAATGTGGTTTCTCCAAAGAGAAAAAGCAAAGCGCTAAAGAGTGGGTTGCTTTATTCCTAGAATGATAACGAATTTGGAAAAATCTTGACTAATGGAAAGTCATTAGAACGAGAAATCTCAACTTGATCCATACAATTAAACAAAAGTTTAAAGAGAATCTCCTACAATCTGTTTGATCAGCTGAAGCTATAGCTATACTAAAACTTCACGAGCAGCTATTAGTTCTGCAGCCTTGAATTTGAGTATGAATTAATATATTTTACTTCCTTGCATAAACTCTTTGATTATTACTATTGATATTAATTTTTGGAAGGAAACTCCTTGAATATTATTGGGTAATCTTAAGACAAGCAGGATTGTTGTCACTGGTCCATTAAATATGTATAAAATCCACGCTTAGACGATTCTTTCGCAATGTTCTAGCTAATCGATCATGATCATGAATATCGAATACATTGATGACAGTTCCTCTATTTTTTTTCCCCTACAGACAAGTCCCTCAAGTGAATAATTAGATTTTAGATTTTTCCAATGTCTAGCTTGCTATTATTATCGTTGTCATCGTATGTTTTTTTTTTTCTCCTTCTTTAAAATAAATGGTTCTTCTTTTATTGATATATAAATATATAAATATGGTATATATATATGTATATATATTAGTCTAGTTGTACCCCTAAAATTAGTTTTTACTGATAAGTAGTAAATCAATTATTTCTTTTAGGCTATATTTGGTAGGAGGAAAAGAATATATAATTATAACTAAAATTATGAGTAGTTAAAATCAGTCACACATTATTGTGTGTATGTTTTTGTGCATATTTTGTGTGTCCCTAGTATCTTTAGGAATTGATTGATTGGATTAGCTAGATTAATTTGGATTAGATTAGACTGGACAATACTAGATTGTAGAATAATGCCAGGGTCCCAACTATTGTACCAAATTTTTAATACTAACACATACCACATGTGATTTGTCAACACCAACACATACCACATATAATTTGTCAACATTCAATTAGTGTATTAAAATTTATCTTAAATAGATTTAACATTATCATCAATTGAATGATGATAAATCACATTCCAAACGTGTTCGTATAAAAAAGGCACAATACTTGCATTATGTCTAATATAGTTCAGAACTAGAACTAACATAATAATATGCAATGAAATAGAATAATTTTGTCTGGTGTATGTTTAAATTATAGGGAAATTCTACAATAGGGAAATTAAAATCTTCCCTAATATTAGGGAACAAAAAACGATATTTTTATATAGAGGAATGGGTTTGAATGTTGAAAGATCTGCTTTGTTAAATATTACCAAATAATTAATTAATTGATTAAATTAATAATTAATTAATTATGTTGTAACATGTGGATAAAATATGTTACAACAACGAGTGCATATGTTGCAACAGAACATAAAAAGTAAAGAGATGAACACAAGACGTTTTTAACGTGGTTCGGACCTCTCCTACTCCACGGGACCACGCCCAGAGATTAAACAAATTAGTAAAGTATCAAGATTACAAACACCAATTGACTAACGCAATAAAAGACTCCCTCTTTTCGATTGCCGCAATGTGTTATAACAACTCTACCAATCTTTTTTAGCGAGTCCCCTCGTCTTGTTGATCCTTCGCATGTGAACTCCCTTCATTGGTCTGGATCTGTCTCCTCCCGAAGACGAAATGTTCTTCCTCCTAAAGAATAAAAGCACTCAAACAAAGTACCTAAAAAACCCTAAAGCTCTCTAAGTCTCACAATGGCAATAGAACAAACCCTATACCTTACATAAAAGCTCTCTCAAAGAGTATTTTCTCTCAAGTGAAGTGCATACCAATCCCTTTGGACTTGGTGAGCTTTTATAGATGAATTTCTGGCCCCAATTTCGTGCTCATTTAGTGTGAATAGGCTGAAAATAAGAAAGGAATGATTTGCCACAAAATCTGTTGTCATTCCTTATTTGGACAGTCTGAAATCTGTTGCAACAGCTTTCATGAATTGTCCCTAAAAAGTGTCCAGGTGCATTGAGAGAAGTTCTCCACGATTTTAGCTCTGAAATCACTCTTTTATACCCGTAAAATCTTTTCTTAAAGACAAAGACTGATTTCACAATTAATTAGAGTCAATCAAAACTAAATAAGAAAACTTTCCATAAACAACATAATCTGTTGCAACAGATTTTGTCTGAAAATCCTGACAGCTCATGAAATTAATTGCATTAATTTAATGAAAACATATTCTGCACCATAATGGACGAAATATTATCTTGATTCCCACCTGTAAAAAATCATTATCCAAGATTTGAGGTGATAAAGAGCAAGAATCAATCTAAAAATGGAAACTTAATCAAGGAAAAATGAGATAAAATATCTCAATTAATTATGCCTAGCTTAATCACGAAATTCCATCAAAAATAATCCCTATCAACCTTCTGAAAACGTTTAATAAGGAAAATTAGGCCAAATGATGCAAGAACAAAAGTTTCTAAAATTGGATTTTCGGCCTGTGTAAATCCGTTGTGAGCAATCCTGTAAATCTGTTACAACAAGTATTTTACAACATCAGCAGACCTGTTGCAACAACTTGTTAGTTACCTAACAACAACTTGAGTTTATTATTTTTGTCAATTGTTTGCCAACACTGGCCAACACTTTGGACCTAACAAATGTATAAGGAACAGAATATTTTCATGAATTATATTTATTTTAAAGACAAGTTCTGGTTTTATTAATGTACAATATAAACCACCTTACACCACTTTCTTTTACATTGTTAATTCAATCCAACGGCCTTGTTTAGTTTTCTATTTTGTTCCTTAATATTAGGGAAGAATTTTGTTTCCCTGTTGTAGAATTCCCTTAAATATTATATAAGAACAAAATTTTAAAAAATAAATGACAATTTTTTTTCCAAAAAAGGTAAGAATCGGCTTTAAGAAAAAAATAAATTAGTATTTTAAAATTAAACAAAATGTAAGAAAAATAATGATTTTATGTATTTAATGTTGAAAAAGTAGATAATATATTTGTTAGTAAAATAAAAAAAAAAAGTACTGCCTACTCCTTTTTCGAAAATGTTTTGGATGTTAATCATTTCATTTGCAGTTAATTTTAATAATTATGGAACCATATTTCGATAGCGCAAGAAGCTGGGTTCGCCCACTGGTGATAGTATCTGATGCCTTGAATGTGGTTCATCATCTAGTTAATAATGTGTCTAACAGTGTGTTTAGTTGGGTGGATTTTTGGAGGGATGAAGCGAGAGAAGAAGAAGAAGAGCTCCAATTATTTGTTTTGTAGAAGAGAAAGTGGGAGAGGAAAAACAGAGGTGGAGGGATGAGTTCACCTTCTTGGCGCACCAAATGCCATTCTCCTATTTTGTAGGAAGTCGTGAGGAAAAACGAAAAGAAGGGTGAGAATTGATGTATTTACCCTCCAAAAATATTTTATAAAATATCAAAATAGATAAAATAGTAATTTTAGAAATAAACGCTTTTTTTTTTCCTTTTTCTATACGAAATTTAGGAACGTTTGATAGTATATACATGTGGTGCTTCGATCGTCTCTAATAAAATAGGGGTCATTTTTGGTAATCAATGCTTTTAGTAATTTATTTCTTAAAACTCTCCACTAAATTTCTCCATTATTTTAGCATATGATAATACCACGTTACTCAACTAGTAGACACGAAAACTCGGTATTAATAATCTGATTCCGTATACTGTATATAAAGTTGGGAAAAGAATGGTAAATATTGCGTATCTCACAAATGATTAATTAACAAAGTACCTGAGGAGACAGATTTGAAAATCTGACCTAAAATTTTTGAATAGTAAAAACATTCATTTATTATTTTTTTTTAAGAAAGGAAATTCCTTATTATAACAATTATTGTTTGCCACAATAAGAGTAATATAATTAGGAAAGTTCCTATTACAAAATAAAGATAAAAATATAGAATAAATTATTCATAACATGCACATACATGTACTAGTCGATGGCAAAACGACCAAGTGATAAAAGTCACGATCACTATCTCTCAACTGAAAGTTTGCATCATTAGTATTAATCTTATTGCTAAACAAAATTAGGTTCACTATATAATAAATGTACAATCACTTACTATTAAAGGGCAAGTGATCAAGCCCAAAGACATCATAAGCGGAGCAATAAAGATTCTTTCTTCATTATATGGAAGTATACCAATTCCAATAGTGTCTATCTTCATGAATAAATATACAGCATTTATAATGAAAATCTTCTAAATCCGAATTGCAAAAGATTAGATCTATAAGAAAATTACAGAAAAATAATAAAAATAAATAAAACGTACATAGATCTAAAATTTGATAAGCCTAATATTCGAAAACAATAAGTTTATGGAGAAAACAATCTTCACACAAATAGAAAGATTATTGATTAAAAATTAGAATATAAAAAAAACTAGGAAATTCCATAGGAGAAAGATCAACAAATGATCTTCCTCTCCGGTAGGATAGAAATCACAAAAAACAAGAAAGTGTAGATGAAGATAAAGTTTTTGGAGAAAGAATGAGGGGCTATATTTTAGTGATTTTTTGAAATTAAGGTATGTTTCTTCTTTTAATAACTTAATCATTTTGTACTGGAGTCCTAATAACTCATTCATTATGTTCGAGAGTTTAAACAACAAAATTAGGACGTGGTACACGTTTATTGTGTGAAAATATCTTATATTAATTTAGCAGAGATATATGTTGTATATAGATGAACACCGACGAAAATGTGAACTCAAAGACTTATACTCACTCGTACTGACACTTAATTAGATTCCGGTAACGAAAGTTCAAACCCTTCAATAGAAACAAGAGTATTTATATTTTCTCCAAAAAAAAAAAAACAAGAGTATTTATAAGAAGTGGCCCTTTTTTTCATATCAATATTAAGTAATGGTCATTTTCACACCTATTTAGTGAATGACTATTTTATAATTTTATTTTGATACGTGGCAGTTTCCTATTTGATCTATTTTTAAAAAATAAATCAAATTTTTTTAAAAAAATATATCAATTTTATCAAAATAAATATCAATTTTATCAAAATAAATAAAGTTTTTAAAACTAGATCAATTTTATATAAAATAAATCAATATATTTGATATATTGGTATGAAATAGGGTCAATTCTCAGATAAATTTTAAAATTCAGCCGTTTTTTAATAGTGTTTGAAAAATGACCATTATTCATATAGTATTCTAAAACTTGGCCATTTGGCTAAAAAGCCCAAGAAACAAAATTTTTGTTTTCCTTTAGCTTTAGCTTTTTTTTTTTTTGTTAATCTTTTGCGAAGACTATCGGTGTTCGGTTTCTTTATCAAAATATATATATTTGTTTTCTCTTTGGATAATGCTAGCAAGTACGATGGATCGAGTCCATCATGTGACATGTGTTTCCTGCTTCTAAAAAGTTGGTAATTGGTTTGGATATGATTCGACTTTATCTTTCCAGAGTAGTACTATCCAGTCCATGTGTATTCAGACTCTGAAAAGTTAAATTGGATTCTTGTTTTAATTCTTTCAGTGCTACTATAGTACTACCTAGTCCACATGCGTTTCTCTAACTAGAATGTTAGCCAATATGTCAAAAAGGTGACTCTTTTTCATCTAGGGATGCAAAACGTACATATGAAGTGATCATACTAGCTTGAATTGAAAAAGTTAAAGTTCAAAGTTTCGTTTTACTTTACTTCTTTTTTTTTTTAATCGTGTAAGTTTTGTGTTTCACTTTATATAGTGGATCATTTGTAAATGGTTTTAGCTCAAATAAATACGTGCACTACCATTAAATGTTTATATTTTGTAAAAAGAATTATCTAATGAAGACATGTACTATACTTCGATAACGATTTTTCAGTGATTGGAGAAAAAGCAATACTCGATCATATCATGTCGTCTTCAACTACGTACGAAAAACAAGAATCTACTCCCAAGGGGTGGTCGAAGTGGCAAAGAGCTCGACATTAAGGCCTTCTCTCACTTAGGGAGGGTGAGGCATTGAGTTCGAGCCCCCACGTCGCCCTTGGTAGCCCAACCAAATGGTGGTGGTTCTGGGAAGTGACCCACCACCGGGACCCCGTCCGCCTTTTTTATTATCAAAAAAAAAAAACAAGAATCTAGCAAGGACAACGATATACACGAAAGTTAAAAGTAAAGGCAAGAGCGAAAGCAATTTCCAAACAAAAATCACATGATTAATTTCCAAAAACATATTCAAAAATGCTCTCCCCCTATCAAACACAATCATATACCAAAAAAATTTGAGAATAAAAGAAAGATCATAGGAAATAAATCTCCTCCTGAAAAAATATAACCAACGAACATAACTAACAGTTTTGATATCTTCCCATTTTTGTCAAGAGAGATCCAAAGTCTTAAGAAAATAACAAAATAGTTTGTAATACCCAAACATAAACAAACTAAACATGAAAACACCATAGACTAAAATAAAACTCAGAAAATAGTGATGTTCATGGTCCAAGATCCTGCAATGATCAAATCAGGTTAAGCTCCTCTTGTATTTCTTCGGCTGTGGCTGGTCAGGATCTGTTGCAACAGCAGGGAAAATGGGGGCAACAGGCTAAAAAGAGCTAGTTGGAGGAGTAGCTACCACAGAAGATCCTGCAAGCACAGTCAATTTGGCCAAGATATCAAGCTGCACTTTCTCCATGGCTTCCATTCTTTCACGCTGTTGAGCTTGATCAGCTTTCAATGCTGCCAAATCTGTAGAACCAGCAACCTGTGGAGGAGATGAAGAAGCTGTTGCAACATATTTCTTACCAGCAGTCCTCTTTTTGACAGATTTGGAGGGTAATGGAGTTGCAACTGGTTCAATCACTTCTTTTTCCTTCAAACGGTAATTGACTGATTGGGGTCTTAGAGAAAGAAATTCAGTGGGCAGCTGTAAAGGGTGTTGCTTTTGAAGAATCCCAAAAATTAGATTGGGAAAAATCAGCCGCTATGTCTTTTTCCTCCCACAACAAAGATCAAAAATGGCTTGAAAAATTATCTGGGGCAGATTGACATCAATTCCTGTGCCTATATCAAACAGAAAGTAGGCAAAGTTCCTTGCCACTGTAGGAAGATGAGCGGTTGGCCACCAGTTGTGAATTGTCATCTTGTGCAGGCCAGAGTACTTATAAGTCAAATCAGTTGACTTAAGGGTACTCAAATGAGAAGGCCAATCAATGAGATCTCCTAAAAGTTCTGAAGCTACGTTATCAACCTCATATTCTTTCACATGCTCATCAGTTGCAACAACAGGTATATCAAGATAATCAACAATAACTTAATAATTGAAATCGTAGATATGCCCTCGAAGAAAGATTTTGTGCTAAAATGGACTCTCAGGGTCAGCCATCTCTTCTCGAATATTGCAATAAAACTCTTGTATAATTCTAGGAATATAACCCTCAACTTTGGAAACAGTTTTTAACCACTTTCTTTCTTTTAAAATTTTCACAATCTCTAGTGGCTTAAAAGAATCCAAGTTAAAATTCCTCTCATCTATAAATCCTCTTCTCTCATATTCATCCATGTATTCTTTATTTTTAGCAGTGTAAAACACAGAAGAGTGTGCAAGAGATATGTCATACCCAGTTGCTGTTTCTATTGCAACAGCTTCTGGAGAATCTTCTTCATCTTGGTCTTCAGTTATATTCTCCTCAGGTATGTCAGAGAGTTCTTCTTCAGGTATCATGGACGGGTCTTCTTCAGTTTCTGAAGTTGTTGCACTCTTCTTTGGAGTTGGGGCATCAGTTAGAAGAGCAGAGACTTCTTTGACAGAAGTAGCAGAAATTGATTCAGGGGATGTTGCAACAGACGGTTACGCCTTCTTCGACTTGGAGCCCGAAGTTTTAGCTATCTTCTTATCTTTTGTTGCAACAGGTGTAGGATCTGCAATTCTTGTTGTTGCAACATCTTTTGGAATAGAGGATTCAGATGCAGTATCCTTTGTTGCAACGGCTTTTGAGACAGTAGCCTTTTTCTTTGGAGATTTCGTTACAACGGATGACGAAACTGTGGACACTAGGGTCACAACAGGTTTGTGACCTTTCGATTTTGAGGACACGGCCTTTGAGACTTCAACAACTTTCGTTGCAACAGATGGCGAAACTGTTGGAATTGGGGTCACAACTTGTTTGTGACCTTTTAATTTCAAGGACACAGTTTTTGGGGCATCAACAGTTTTCATTGCAACAGGAGTCTGAGGTGGCTCATCAGACTCGGATTGACCAGATTCACCACCTTCTTCTTCATCACTGGTAGCCGTTTTTTCAGAAGCTTCGACATTATCGTTTTCGGCTTGTGAGGTCTCGAAGACTGACGGCTCTGTTTCTGGGATTGGAGCCGCTTCAACCTCTGGCTCGGGCTCGACAGATGGTTCCACCAATGTAGGAGACAGAGAAGGAGGCTTTGAGGCCTCTACTTGCGTTTTTCTGTCCAACTCGGATGTCAAACCAGGTGGGTTCGACTTCTTCTTCATCGGAGTGGTCTTCACGGCAGATGAGGACCCGCATTTCTTCTTGGGGGTTACAGCACCTCTGGTTTTCACTATTGTTGCGATGAAGCTTGCTACGTAAAACTCAAAAACAAAAGAAAAGAAATGCAGAGGAAGAAGAGAAAACGGCAGAGAGAGCAAATGGTGGAGAGATTGTGAGTGTGATTAGGTTAAACAAATCACGTAATGACATTTAAAGACCAAATTTCTACCAAATCAGGAAATTAGAGATCTAAATCAATTTGAGTGATTTCTTGATAAGATTGAGTAACTGATTGCAGATAAATAAGAAAACAAAAATATGTTGCAACAGACTAAAACACTTCAGCAGAAAGTTTCCAAAACAAGCCCTTTTCCTTTTTTTTTATATATATATTAAGAAGATAAAAAAACGCCACACACACCAAAAACAAAAATTAATTTCAGCTAAAATAATTTTGTAAGCTCAAGGCATTATTTTAGATAAAAAGAAAATAAGGAAAAAAAATCATGTTAATTTTGTTTCTGAAAAATAAAAAATTCTAAAATTATAATGTATTGTTAATTTTTTTGACAGACAAATCTCCTTTATTTAAAAAATCAAGATGAATAAACTGGATCAAAAACCAACTGACTAATCCCTTTTTTTTTTAAATTTTCACACAGTTTCTAGCTTGTTCACAATAGGCAGTACATTTTTTTTTTTACTTTTTATTTTTTATTTTTTTACTGCCTTCCATTTTTTTTTTAAAAAAAATAATAATACCTATGATTAGTAGCTTTCACTCTAGTCCTGAGGTAGCCCTTTTCACTTGGTAGATTATCCTCTCCATATTGGTAATACAGAGTCCCAAATTACTCAAGGATGGCTCCACACATCAGGGTAGGTAGCTTTTTCTAATCATGAGGCCTGTTACAAAGCTAGATTTCAAGAAAACAGATATTAGAGTTGGTCAGTTAAAAATTAATCCAGAAAATTTATCAAGACTCAAAAACTTAGAGATTTCAATGTTAAAAGATCAACAATTTAAGATAATTAAACAATCTAGTCTTTTAACAGAAACAAGAAAAACAGTTTCTTTCTTTAAAATCTTTTTATCACCACTCATGCTTTTAAGTTTACAAAAATTATTTTTGGCTGAAGTAAAGAAAACACACAACACAAACTTTAAACAACACAAATTCCTAAGGCTTGCCTTAAGGAATCAAATTTTATAAAATCAAGGGCTTTGGTGAAAATATCTACTATTTGTTTCTCTGTTTCAACATATTCCAAAGTGATTGTTTTACTCTCAACCAGTTCTCTTATGAAATGATGACGGATATCTATATGCTTTGTCCTAGAATGTTGTACTGGATTTTTTGAGATATTTATGGCACTTGTATTATCACAAAACACAGTCATAACATCTAAATCAAAGCCATAGTCAGCAAGCATCTGTTTCATCCAGATAAGTTGTGTACACTAACTTCCAACAGCAATATACTCTGCCTCAGTAGTGGACAGGGAAATCGAATTCTGTTTCTTGCTATGCCAAGAAATCAGGTTGTTTCCAAGGTAAAAGCAACCCCCACTAGTGCTCTTCCTGTCATCTGCATTGCCTGCCCAATCCGCATCACTATATCCTGCAAGATTTATGTTAGTATCCTTAGAATACCAAATCCCATAATCAGAAGTTCTACTCACGTATCAATTTTAACAGCAGTGATATGGGATTCTTTAGGATTACTCTGGTATCTTGCACAAACACCAACACTGTAACACCACTTACCACCACAGTCCAACTTATTACCAGAACTTTAATATGAGGCTGTGAGGATTCGAACTCTCGTGCCAAGCTTGGAGGAGAGAGAGGTAGGCATCTTTTACCACCATGCCACTGGGCCTCACCCAAAAGTGCTAGCTTGAAGGTACTTTTGGGCTCATAGACCATCACTTAAATACCCATAATCTTCCTAGAGCATACTCGATGTGGGACTTGGGGTGTTACAATCTAACCCCCGTTAAAGGCCTAGCGTCCTCACTAGGGGGTCCATATTCAATAGCCCACGTATAACCCCTATGGGCGGGGTCCACATTCACCACGATTTCGGTCCGTGGCAGCCTTCCAAAGCCCACACAGGTATGGACTGGGTCGGCTCTGATACCAACTGTAACACCTCCTAACTTAGGTATACACCTAAGCTAGAAAATGTTTAATTTCCATATTCATCTTATATCATAAAATGCGGAAAAAAAATCCGGTAATAAATTTTTTTTTTAAACTAAAAGAATATTTAAACTGAAAAACCACCTCTTATTAAAACATCCGGAAACAAAACCTAATACTCAAATAACCTATGAAATAAAAATACTTAATTTTTAATCCAAAAGCCAAACATAAGAAAATAAAACTTAAAGTCGATTAAAAACGTCCAAATGCCATTTGGGATTCCACCGCTGCCGCCAGCCAACCTTCAATAATCTATTGCTCATCTGAGTATTTTAAAAGAATGGGATGAGCTTGCACCCAGTAAGTAAATCTCATGCATGCAATGAATGTCGTGTTTTATGAATAATGCATTTTAAGAATCATAACTATGCAACCCCTCTTTTGAAAAATATCTTAATCATAAACGTTATCATTTCATAAAACTTTCATATTTAAGCTCAACATTGTGTAATGCCAAGTCTATCAGAAGTGATGAGCCATAAACATGGTGTCATGACAAGCATATGACCTTGTAGCTATTCGGATTCCATATAGCTATCATACTACAATGGCTAGCATCGCCGTTTAAACATTCGTTCTTAACATGGTGACTGTAGGTCATTCAGTCGGGTGCTCATACTCCTTTCAAGAATTTAACACACACTTAAATAAAAACATTCTTCTTTGAACAAAATCTGGTTGCATAGTGCTTTAGAAATCATTCTTTGAAAATCATAATCTCTTGTGCAATTTATGCAATACTTGTGCATACTCATGTCATACTTAATATAGAAACTAAAATAGTATAGCATATAATACCATACCATATTGATCATCAAAACATCACATAATAGCACATAAATTTACACATAAACACGTAGAGTGAGATTTACTTACCTCAAGTCCTTAGAAAAATTTTGTAGTGAAATATCACACAACCAACCTCGTTGAAACCACGTGCCTCTTCTTTATCCTTTATATTATTATTTATTTATTATTTATGCAAAAACATTAAAAATATTAACACATGATATTATTGCTCTTAAGAAACATATTTCATATGTTTAAAAATGTCTATAACATAAAATAACATAATAATTTTCATAATAAAACTAAATCTGTAAACATTCAGCAAACTAGACATGCTTAAATAATTTTAGATTCAAAATATAATTCGGTTTATTCTACAACTTTGCATAGCTTATTAAGACATATAAACAAAGATCTAAAAAAATTATCGGAATTTATAAAAAATATTTAATATATTTTTCATAATTTTGAATCTAAATCTTGTAACCCAGTAAAACTGTTAAACTGAAAACCAGTGCACAATGATAGAATTTTATAGATTTTTTCTTAAATCAAAATAATCTGAAACTTTTTAGAAGTATTTTTAACACAATATAAAACATGCACAAAAATTATAGATTCCAAAATAGACCATTAGATAGTACTTTAAATTCATGAAATTCTACATTAGGATTTGTATCAGCACTGAAATCAGCAAAATAATAAAGATTACGAAAATCATATTTAATTGTAGAAATTTCCAAAAATCACGAAAATATTTGGAGAAACTAATCGCACATTGTATACATCCAGTAAAAATTTCAGGTCGAAAAGGTATCAATATCATGGGTTTCAAACGTTAAAAAACGAAAATATTAAATTTGCCAGATTCACTAATATTAAAGACAATATAAATAAGAAATTTAATAACGAATACAAATAAATCCTTATGATCATAAAAATTTTCAGAATATAACCTAACATATTAATAAACAAGTTGTTAAAATTTCAGATTCTATAAAAAATTCTAACCCTAGATATCATACGTTGAATTTTGATGTAACAGCAGCAAAAATAATAAAATCAAAGAAAGGAGTGTTTTTAAATATTTATCTTCTTCTTGAAAAATTGCAGAAAACTAAGTAAAACTCTTGAAATCACAAATACTCAGCAACTAAGAGAGAAAGAGAGAAATTTAAGAGGAGGCTTAATTGTATTTTCAAGAGAGAGCATAATATATATATAGGTTTTTGGTTTAGGGTGTTTTTTTTTTTAATCAATCAATGTTTTTTTTTATATATATATATAAAACATTCAACGTTTTTTTTTTGTTTTAATCATTTATCACCTTTCTTTTTTTAAAAAAAAAAAAACTAACGTGTAACCTGCATTAGGTTTCATAAATTTGTGGGAAACTTCCCTTTTCCCCTTTTTGACTAAATTAGATTCTTTTTTTTAAAAAAAAAAAAAAAACAAACGTCATTCAACGTGTGTTTTTTTCTATTAACCTGATATTATATTTATTTTGTAATAATAAGTAAATACTATCCAAATCTATAAACAAGTAACATAATAAAATAAAATTTATATATTAATACATACATAAAAACAAAATTGTGGAATCAAAACTTCGCGCACAACACACTTATTTTATCATTATAATAATAACAATAGATATACTTATTCGTATATATAATGTGTGCTTAATTAAAACTTAGGTATATACATATAAGTTTATTATCAAATTAATTGGACTCTAAATACGAACTTGACTAAGATTTAAATAACAATAATTATTAGAATAACTCACTTAACTCAATAATAAACACAAATTAATCACATTATTATAACAATCACATATAAATGCAAATGCATAAAAATTTATTTCTCATTAGGCACGTAGTCAACTTGGCTTTCATGTGCGTATTCTACTGCAACCATATTCACAAAAATTTTGTTAGTGCATAACCGTTTTACTTATCATAATCATAGATTTAAAGCACATAAAAAAAAAAAACAAAAAATCATATTATAGGATAGACTTGATATTACAATTTCCTACCCCCTTAAAATAATTTCGTCCTCAAAATTATAACTTACCAAATAAGTTCGAATATTTAGCTCTAATCTCATCTTCACGTTCCCAAGTTGCCACTTCCATTGCATGATAGCCCCAAAGAACCTTGACCAATTTAATTTTTTTGTTGCGAAGCTCCTTTTCCTCTCTTTCCAAAATTCGAACAGGAACTTCTTCACATGTCAGGTCTCTTCGCAATTGGAGTGGCTCATAACTTAAGACATGTGATGGATCAGCCAAATATTTTCTCAACATCGAGATATGAAATACATTATGTACCTCATAAAGTCTCGGCGGTAAGGCCAATCTATAGGCCATGTCCCCAACTTGTTCTAAAATCTCAAATGGTCCAATGAATCGTGGACTTAGCTTTCCTTTTACACCAAACTTCATAACTCCCTTCATTGGTGCAACCTTAAGAAATACCATGTCTCCAATTGAAAATTCTAAGTCCTTTCGTCTCTTATCTGCATAACTCTTTTGACGACTTTGGGCTGTTTTCATCTTTTCCCTGATTCTTTCCATAACATCAGCTGTTTGCTGTACAATTTCTGGACCTAAAAATTTTCTCTCACCAACTTCATCCCAATGAATCGGAGAACGGCACTTCCTACTATAAAGTACCTCATAAGGTGCCATATCAATCGTCGCCTGGTAGCTGTTATTATAAAAAAACTCTATCAATGGTAGATAGTTGTCCCACGTAACACCAAAATCCAGAATACAGGCTCTCAACATATCTTCAAGTATTTGGATCGTCCTTTTAGATTGGCCATCAGTCTGCGGATGGAAAGCAGTGCTAAACCTTAATTGTGTACCCATAGCTTTGTGTAGACTTTTCCAAAATTTAGAGGTAAACTTCGGATCTCGATCAGACACAATTGATACAGGAATTCCATGCAATTTCACAATTTCATTAATGTAAAGGTTAGCATACTTGTCCATAGAATAAGTATTACACGTCGGAAGAAAGTGTGCAGACTTTGTAAGTCTATCCACAATCACCCATATGGAATTTGCACCTTTCCTTGTTCTTGGTAATCCAAGGACAAAATCCATGGCAATATGCTTCCATTTCCACTCAGGCACCATTAGTGGTTGAAATAAACCTGAGGGTCGTTGATGCTCTGCTTTCACTTGTTGATAAATGAGACAATGCTCAACGAACTGTGCAATATCTCTAGGCATGTTGACCCACCAGAAGTGCTTTCTTAAATCACGATACATTTTTGTACTTCCTGGATGTACATAATAAGGGGTCTCATGTGCCTCTCGCATGATTTCTTTCTTGAGTTCAGGAACATCAGGAACATATAAACGATTGATAAATCTCAATGCATTGTCTGAGGTGATTACAAAGTCTTTATATTTTTCAGCTTCTGCACCTTCACGAAACTTCATCAATGCAGGATCATTGCTTTGTGCAGCCTTAATTCGATCCAAAAGTGTTGATTTTACTGTCAAAGTAGCCATGTAGGTAGAATTCCCTTGATCTACTACTTCTAATCCTAAATGTTGCATATCCAAAATTAGCGGTAGAATTTCTCGTATAGAAGCAACAGAGTTGGAAGATTTTCGACTTAATGCATCCGCAACTACATTCGCCTTTCTTGGATGATAGTTGATCATACAGTCATAATCTTTTACTAACTCGAGCCATCGCTGTTGCCTCATATTAAGTTCTTTCTGTGTGAAGAAATATTTCAAACTTTTATGGTCGGTATAGATTTCACACTTAACCCCTGTAGCTAGGTCCACATTCAGTACGTACTGTCCACATTTAACCCCTGCAGAATAGGTCCACATTACATAGTCAACTGAAGAGTGTTTTAACACATTCACATTTAATATGGCTCAAAAGGCGATAAACTCTCAAATTATTCAATAACAGTATCAATCATAAGCTTGATCCGTATGTTCTTAAAGAATATAGTATAATTTGATCAAAGCAGATTTTATCCAAAAATAACTTATTTGAAGTAAATATTTCAGATTAATAAATATATATATACTTTCAAATGGAATCAATAAAAATTAACTTTAATAAAATAAAAGTCACTAATAAAGACGAAAGATTACTTACTAATCAAATGTAACACCACTGGGCCTCACCCAAAAGTGCTAGCTTGAAGGTACTTTTGGGCTCATAGACCATCACTTAAATACCCATAATCTTCCTAGAGCATACCCGATATGAGACTTTTGGCGTTACAATCTACCCCCGTTAAAGGCCTAGCGTCCTCGCTAGGGAGTCCACATTCAATAGCCCACATATAACCCCTATGGGCGGGGTCCACATTCACCACGATTTCGGCCCGTGGCAGCCTTCCAAGGCCCACACAGGTATGGACTGGGTCGACTCTGATACCAAATGTAACACCACTGGGCCTCACCCAAAAGTGCTAGCTTAAAGGTATTTTTGGGCTCATAGACCATCACTTAAATACCCATAATCTTCCTAGAGCATACCCGATGTGGGACTTGGGGCATTACAAACACTGTAACATATGTCGGGCCTGCTAGCAGTAAGGTAAAGAAGACTACCTATCATGCTCTTGTACAATGTTAGATCAACACTTACCTCACCTTCATCTGTTGCCAAACACTATATCATCAACATAGATTTGAGCAATGATTATCTCAGAATTAAACTGTTTGATGAAAAGTGTCTTATCAACTCCTCCCCTTTTGTATCCCTTTTCAACCAAAAAATTTGTCACTCTTTCGTACCAAGCCTTGGAGCTTGTTTCAAACTATACAATGCCTTTTTCAATTTGAAAATGTGATTAGACAAATGTGGATCTTCAAATCCCTTTGGTTATTCAACATAAGCTTCTTCTTTCAAAAAAACTATTCAAAAAGGCAGATTTAACATCCATTTGAAACAATTTGAAGCCTATCACATAGGCTATTACAAGTAACAACCTGATTGACTCTAACCTAACAACAGGTGCGAAAGTTTCTTCAAAATTAATTCCCTCAATTTGTGTGTACCCTTGTGCTACTAACTTTGCCTTGTTTCTTATAATGTTACCAAATTCATCAGTTTTATTTTTAAAGATCCATTTGGTACTAATTACATTTGTGTGATTGGGTCTAGGCACAAGTATCCACACATCATTTCGAGAAAACTGTTCAAGTTCTTCTTGCATAGCTTTCACCCAAAATTCATCCAACAAAGCTTCCTTAGCATTCTTTGGTTCAATAAAGGAAGTAAAACACACATGCTGCACAAAATTCACATACCTTTTCCTTCTTGTAACCATGCTATCATCAACATTACCTATGATAAGATCTGTCGGATGATTTTTCTTGACTCGTGTTGATGGTTCTTTTTGAATTGGATCAGTCAAGATATCAGAAGAAGCATTCTCATCCAATGTTCCTGCTTGTTCCTACAAGGAATCAGTTACAACATTAGGAGCTGATGTTGCAACAGGATCGGGAATTTTTGCAACAGTCTGATCAGGTCTCTGTACAGCTTCATCAGTAAAGCTATCAATTTCTGTCTCCTTCGAGAATTATGCAAAATCTTTAAAATCATCAATAACAACATTGGCCGATTCCATAACAGTTTGAGTTCTCATGTTGTACACACGATAAGCTCTACTGTTATTAGAATAGCCGAGAAAGACCCCAGTGTCACTCTTAGAATCAAATTTGCCAAGATGCTCCCTATCATTTAAGATGTAACAAGCACATCCAAAAACATAAAAATGACCAAGGTTAGGTTTTTTACCTTTCCAAATTTCATAGGGAGTCTTTTTCATACCTGGCCGAAGATAGACACGATTAATTGTGTAACATGCCATGTTTATTGCTTCAGCCTACAGTCTTTTAGACAGTTTCTTGCTGTTTAACATGACTCTGGCCATTTCCTGCAAGGTACGGTTCTTTCTCTCTACGACACCATTTTGTTCTGGTGTTTTAGGAGTAGAAAATTCATGTGTAATTCCATATAGATTACAAAAATCAGCAAAAATAGTATTTTTAAATTATTTTCCATGGTCACTTCGAATTCGAACTATTTTTCCAATATTGCAATTCTTTTCAACCTTGAGTTTTACACACAAATTTCTAAAAGTATCAAAAGTGTCTGATTTTTCTTTCAAGAAATCAAACCAAGTAAATCTGGAAAAATCATCCAAACACACAAAAATATAACGTTTACCTGCAATACTTTCGACTTGCACTGGACCCATCAGATCCATGTGTAACAGTTCCATGACCTTTGATGTTGTGATGCTTTGGATCACTTTGTGTGTTGACTTCAACTGTTTTTCATATTGGCATGGTACACACACACCAGGTGACTGATTGTCAAGTTTTGGCAAACCATGAACAAGACATGCATTTGCGATTCTTTTCAAAGTTTTAAAGTTTAAGTGCCCAAGTCTTTCATGCCATAAATCAGTGTTACTATTAGTAACATTATGACATGTTTCTGATTGAACCAAAGTATAACAGTTGTCAACAGATCTATATCCTTTCAAAACACAATTTCCATTGTGATCCAAAACCAAACATTCATCACGAGTAAAATTGACAAAAAGATTGCGATCACAAATTTGACTTATGCTAATCAAATTAGCTTTAAGTCCATCTATATGAAGCACATTTTTCAATCTTGGCATCCCATCAACGTTTAAAGTTCCTTTACCAAGAATTTTTCCCTTGACTCCATCTCCAAAAGTGACTTCTCCATTTGTCACAGATTTGTAGCTTGTCAAAATATCTTGATTACCTGTCATATGTCTAGAACAACCACTTCAAAATACCATGAGTTAGTAATACACGTTCTTAAACATTTAAAAGCAACAAAACACTTAACATCTGATTTCTTTATCCATACTTGTTTAGAACTTGTTTGCAAATCAATTTTGGGCCTGGGTGTTTTTCTTTGAGATGGATAAAAAAATAATTTGTTCAAATAATTATTCTCAAAAAAATTCATCATTGTAAAACATCTTGGTCGGATGTGACCTTTAACCCCACAAATATGGCAAACAGGGATAAACTTTCGAGTCTTACCTCTCGGATTTGAATGAACAACGACCTTACTGGTTGTTGCAACAGACCGTGAAGTGGTTGCGACAGACTGTGAAGTTGTTGCAACAGATACAGTTGGTTTCACAAACACTGTTTCAGAGTTAGATCTCATATCTTTGAAGCCCAATCCACTATTGTCTCCAGTGTATTTTCCAGTTGTCAGAATGTGATCTAACTTTCTAGTTTTTGAACTCAACATTTTCACTCCTTTTTGAGTTCTTTCAAGTTCAACAGATAATTCTTTCAATTTTCTTTCTTTTTCAGAAATGATAGAATTCAAACTTTACACTTTTATTTCATATTGTATGCCACTTGAATTGAATCATCGTCAGGTTCTGATTCATCACCATCTGAACCGACTTCAGTTGTAACATCATCCGATTTCACAAAATATGTTGCGACATCACCTTCAGCAACAGATGTGTTATAACAGACCGCTTTTGTTACAATAGAATCTACGTCTTTCTGCAACACAAACCGTGAGTCATAAAACAAGGAGGTAGTGAGAGCAACATTGCTCACTATATCTTCTTCTTTACTCCCATCAGATTCTTCATCACTCCAAGCAGTAGTCATGGCTTTTGATTTCCTTTTCAGGGTGTTGGCAAACTCTGATTGAATATGCCCATATCCCTCACATTTCCTGCATTGAATACCCTTTTTATTTGAAGAATCAACAGATTTGAAAGAAGTCTTACCTTTCGTATTTTTAGTGGAAGAGGAATTAGTTTTTGAATTTTTGCCTATATTCTTCAGAAATTTCTTGAAATTTTTGGTGGGTAGGGCAAGTTCATCATCATCATTTTCCTTATTTGAGGGTTCCACGTTTTCTTGCGTTGTCTTGAAAGCAATTGATTTCTCCTTTCTCCTGCTTTTCAAATTCATTTCAAAAGCTCGTAACTCACCAAATCATTCACCTTCATTATGTCTAGATTTTTACTTTCTTCTATTGCAACAATCTTTGGCTGAAACCGATTTGGAAGAGACCTGACAATCTTTCTAACCATTATAGATTCAGGGATCTTTTCACCAAGAGCAAAAGATTCGTTAGCAATATCACACAATTTAGTATAATATCCAGACAAAGTTTCATTTTCTTCCATACGTAATTCCTCAAATCTAGTAGTGAGAGAAGTGAGTTTATTACGCTTAACATCACCTGATCCTTCAAAGTTTGTTTGAAAGATTTCCCATGCCTACTTTGTAGTCTCACATGAGGAGACCAGCTTGATTTGCTCTACATCACATCCATTAAAAATGGCATATAAAGCCTTGGTGTTGTAGCTGGCCAACAGATCATCTTGAGGGGACCAATCAATTTCTGGCTTTAATGAAACGGTTCCATTATCAGCTTTGATTGTAGGATGTGACCATCCAGTAAGAATCGATCTCCATGCTTTAATATCCAAAGCTCGAATGAACGCCCTTATCCTGGACTTCCAGTACGGATAATTAGTCCCGTTCAATAATGGTGGACGAGATCTTGAACCTCCTTCATTCAAGATAGACATACTAACAAAACAAATCAGAAAATCCCAAAAATTCACTAATATTTAAGTGACTCTGCTCTAATACCAATTGAAAGATTTGCTTTGTTAAATATTACCAAATAATTAATTAATTGATTAAATTAATAATTAATTAATTATGTTGTAACATGCGGATAAAATATGTTGCAACAACGAGTGCATATGTTGCAACAGAACATAAAAAGTAAAGAGATGAACAAGACATTTTTAACGTGGTTCGGACCTCTCCTACTCCACGGGGCCACATCCAGAGATTAAACAAATTAGTAAAGTATCAAGATTACAAACACCAATTGACTAACGCAATAAAAGACTCCCTCTTTTCAATTGCTGCAATGTGTTATAACAACTCTACCAATCTTGTTTAGTGAGTCTCCTTGTCTTGTTGATCCTTCGCATGTGAACTCCCTTCACTGGTCTGGATCTGTCTCCTCCCGAAGACGAAATGTTCTTCCTCCCGAAGAACAAAAGCACTCAAACAAAGTACCTAGAAAATCCTAAAGCTCTCTAAGTCTCACAATGGCAATAAAACAAACTCTATGCCTTACATAAAAACTCTCTCAAAGAGTATTTTCTCTCAAGTGAAGTACATACCAATTTCTTTGGACTTGGTGAGCTTTTATAGATGAATTTTCAGCCCCAATTTCGTGCTCCTTTAGTATGAATAGGCTGAAAATAAGAAAGGAATGATTTGCCACAAAATCTGTTGTCATTCCTTATTTGGACAGTCTGAAATCTGTTGCAACAACTTTCATGAATTATCCCTAAAAAGTGTCCAGGTGCATTGAGAGAAGTTCTCCACGATTTTAGCTCTGAAATCACTCTTTTATACCTGTAAAATCTTTCCTCAAAGACAAAGATTGATTTCACAATTAATTAGAGTCAATCAAAATCAAATAAGAAAACTTTCCATAAACAACATAATCTGTCGCAACAGATTTTGCCTGAAAATCCTAACAGCTTATGAAATTAATTGCATTAATTTAATGAGGACATATTCTGCACCATAATGGACGAAATATTATCTTGATTCTGCTTATACACCTGTAAAAAATCATTATCCAAAATTTGAGGTAATAAAGAGCAAGAATCAATCTAAAAATAGAAACTTAATCAAGAAAAAATGAGATAAAATATCTCAATCAATTATGCCTAGCTTAATCACGAAATTCTATCAGAAATTATCCTTATCAACCTTCTAGAAACGTTTAATAAGGAAAATTAGGCCAAATGATGCAAGAACAAAAAGTTTCTAAAATTAGATTTTCGGCCTGTGTAAATCCGTTGTGAGCAATCCTGTAAATCTGTTGCAACAAGTATTTTACAACATCAGCAGACATGTTGCAACAACTTGTTAGTTACCTCACAACAACTTGAGTTTATTATTTTTGCCAATTATTTGCCAACACTGGCCAACACTTTGGACCTAACAAATGTATAAGGAACAGAATATTTTCATGAATTATATTTATTTTAAAGACAAGTTCTGGTTTTATTAATGTATAATATAAACCACCTTACACCACTTTCTTTTACAATGTTAATTCAATCCAACGGCCTTGTTTAATTTTCTATTTTGTTCCCTAATATTAGGGAAGAATTTTGTTTCCCTGTTGTAGAATTCCCTTAAATATTATATAAGAACAAAATTTTAAAAAATAAATGACAATTTTTTTTCCAAAAAAGGTAAGAATCGGCTTTAAGAAAAAAATAAATTAGTATTTTAAAATTAAACAAAATGTAAGAAAAATAATGATTTAATGTTGAAAAAGTAGATAATATATTTGTTAGTAAAATAAAAAAAAAAAGTACTGCCTACTCCTTTTTCGAAAATGTTTTGGATGTTAATCATTTCATTTGCAGTTAATTTTAATAATTATGGAACCATATTTCGATAGCGCAAGAAGCTGGGTTCGCCCACCGGTGATAGTATCTGATGCCTTGAATGTGGTTCATCATCTAGTTAATAATGTGTCTAACAGTGTGTTTAGTTGGGTGGATTTTTGGAGGTATGAAGCGGGAGAAGAAGAAGAAGAGCTCCAATTATTTGTTTTGTAGAAGAGAAAGTGGGAGAGGAAAAACAGAGGTGGAGGGATGAGTTCACCTTCTTGGCGCACCAAATGCCATTCTCCTATTTTGTAGGAAGTCGTGAGGAAAAACGAAAAGAAGGGTGAGAATTGATGTATTTACCCTCCAAAAATATTTTATAAAATATCAAAATAGATAAAATAGTAATTTTAGAAATAAACGCTTTTTTTTTTCCTTTTTCTATACGAAATTTAGGAACGTTTGATAGTATATACATGTGGTGAATCGATCGTCGCTAATAAAATAGGGGTCATTTTTGGTAATCAATGCTTTTAGTAATTTATTTCTTAAAACTCTCCACTAAATTTCTCCATTATTTTAGCATATGATAATACCACGTTACTCAACTAGTAGACACGATACTGTATATAAAGTTGGGAAAAGAATGGTAAATATTGCGTATCTCACAAATGATTAATTAACAAAGTACCTGAGGAGACAGATTTGAAAATCTGACCGAAAATTTTTGAATAGTAAAAACATTCATTTATTATTATTTTTTTTTAAGAAAGGAAATTCCTTATTATAACAATTATTGTTTGCCACAATAAGAGTAATATAATTAGGAAAGTTCCTATTACAAAATAAAGATAAAAATATAGAATAAACTATTCATAACATGCACATATATGTACTAGTCGATGGCAAAACAACCAAGTGAAAAAAGTCACGATCGAAAAAAGTCACGATCACTATCTCTCAACTGAAAATTTGCATCACTAGTATTAACCTTATTGCTAAACAAAATTAGGTTCACTATATAATAAATGTACAATCACTTACTATTAAAGGGCAAGTGATCAAGCCCAAAGACATCATAAGCGGAGCAATAAAGATTCTTTTTTCATTATATCGAAGTATACCAATTCCAATAGCGTCTATCTTCATGAATAAATATACAACATTTATAATGAAAATCTTCCAAATCCGAATTGCAGAAGATTAGATCTATAAGAAAAATAACAAAAATGAAATAAAACGTACACAGATCTAAAATTTGATAAGCCTAATATTCGAAAACAATAAGTTTATGGAGAAAACAATCTTCACACAAATAGAAAGATTATTGATTAAAAATTAGAATATAAAAAAAACTAAGAAATCCGTGGGAGAAAGATCAACAAATGATCTTCCTCTCCGGTAGGATAGAAATCACAAAAAACAAGAAAGTGTAGAAGAAGATAATGTTTTTGGTGAAAGAATGCAGGGCTATATTTTAGTGATTTTTTGAAATTATGGTATGTTTCTTCTTTTAAAAACTTAATCATTTTGTACTGGAGTCCTAATAACTCATTCATTATGTTCGAGAGTTTAATTTGGACGTGGTACACGTTTATTGTGTGTAAAAATATCTTGTATTAATTTAGCAGAGATATATGTTGTATATAGATGAACACCGACGAAAATGTGAACTCAAAGACTTATACTCACTCGTATTGACACTTAATTAGATTCCGGTAACGAAAGTTCAAACCCTTCAATAGAAACAAGAGGTTATATTTTCTCCAAAAAAAAAAAACAAGAGTATTTATAAGAAGTGGCCCTTTTTTTCATATCAATATTAAGTAATGGTCATTTTCACACCTATTTAGTGAATGACTATTTTATAATTTTATTTTGATACGTGGCAGTTTCCTATTTGATCTATTTTTAAAAAATAAATCAAATTTTTTTAAAAAAATATATCAATTTTATCAAAATAAATATCAATTTTATCAAAATAAATAAAGTTTTTAAAACTAGATCAATTTTATATAAAATAAATCAATATATTTGATATATTGGTATGAAATAGGGTCAATTTTCAAATAAATTTTAAAATTCAGCCGTTTTTAATAGTGTTTGAAAAATGACCATTATTCATATAGTATTCTAAAACTTGGCCATTTGGCTAAAAAGCCCAAGAAACAAAATTTTTGTTTTCCTTTAGCTTTAGCTTTTTTTTTTTTTGTTAATCTTTTGCGAAGACTATCGGTGTTCGGTTTCTTTATCAAAATATATATATTTGTTTTCTCTTTGGATAATGCTAGCAAGTACGATGGATCGAGTCCATCATGTGACATGTGTTTCCTGCTTCTAAAAAGTTGGTAATTGGTTTGGATATGATTCGACTTTATCTTTCCAGAGTAGTACTATCCAGTCCATGTGTATTCAGACTCTGAAAAGTTAAATTGGATTCCTGTTTTAATTCTTTCAGTGCTACTATAGTACTACCTAGTCCACATGCGTTTCTCTAACTAGAATGTAAGCCAATATGTCAAAAAGGTTACTCTTTTTCATCTAGGGATGCAAAACGTACATATGAAGTGATCATACTAGCTTGAATTGAAAAAGTTAAAGTTCAAAGTTTCGTTTTACTTTACTTCTTTTTTTTTTTTTAATCGTGTAAGTTTTGTGTTTCACTTTATATAATGGATCATTTGTAAATGGTTTTAGCTCAAATAAATACGTGCACTACCATTAAATGTATATATTTTGTAAAAAGAATTATCTAATGAAGACATGTACTATACTTCGATAACGATTTTTCAGTGATTGGAGAAAAAGCAATACTCGGTCATATCATGTGGTCTTCCACTACATACGAAAAACGAGAATCTACTCCTAATAGGGTGGTTAGCTCGACGTTAAGGCATTCTCTCACTTAGGAAGGGTGAGGTCTTGAGTTCGAACCCCCACGTCGTTTTTGGGAGCCCAACCGAATGGAGGTGGCTCTGGAAAGTGACCTGCTATCGGGATCCCATCCGCCTTTTTTATTATCAAAAAAAAAAAAAAAAGAATCTAGCAAGGATAGTGATATACACGAAAGTTAAAAGTAAAGGCAAAAGCGAAAGCAATTTAGTATTATAGGAGACAAAGAAATCAAAATAGCTAGGGTCTTTTGCAGTACTGGCATTTATAACCTTTTGTTTTGACAAAGGTTAATCGCACAAATAGTCCATGAACTATCTAATCTTTGGCAATTTGGTCCTCAAAATTTTAATTATAGCAATTAAGTCCCTAAATTTTTCAGTTTATAGTAATATGGTCCATAAATTGTCTAAATTACAACCTACTGTGAAATTTTTGGGGTTTATATCACTTGTGGTCCCCAATCTTTTCCCTGAGTATTAATTAGGTCCACAAATTTATTTATTTTTTTAATTTTTAGATCATCAACCTAACATATTAGTATCACTTTAGTCCATTTTTAACTTTTTTTTTCTAATTTAGCTGTTATTTAATATTTTAATATTATTTGGGTCCTCAACCTTTGCACAATGTATTATCACTTAGGTCCTTATCGAGTACATACATGGATATAATAAGATAAAAATATACTATTTAATGATGATTTATTGTTAATGGTCGTGAAATTTATTTTCAGCAATTTTATGAACTCATACTTATTTGAAAATAGTCTAAAAGCCTTTCAATTGACAAATGGGCATTAAGTTGTATAAAAAACCTGGGTTTTGATATGCATAATATTAGTATGTATTTCAATGGGTATCTAACTGAGTCATTTTCGTGCTACTGTTAAATTTGGTAATTTTTATTAATTTATTTAATGCAATTTGATTTGAGTTGGATTTTAACTCAAAAGGACCTAAGTGTTACAAAAATAAAAGTTTGAGGAGTCAAAACTACAAAAATAAAAAATAGGGACCTGAATGATACATTGTGTAAAAATTGAGAACTCAAGTGATATTAAAACTATTAAATTGTGGTTGAACTTAATGGAAAAGTTAAAAAATGACTACAGTGATATGATTGTATAAAGTTGGAGATCTAAAAACTACAAAAAAAAAAAAAAAAGTTGGAGACCTGATTAATAATCGGAGGAAAAGTTGGGGACCGTAGATCATATAAACCTAAATTTTTGACAAAAACTATATTTGAGGTACATATGGTGACATTTGAAATTGTATTTGAAAGATAAATTGGGAATTTCAAGAATGAAAACAAACAATTACAAAAGAATTTTCTTTAAATTTTTAACTTAAAAAACCCTACAAATGTAAATAATACATCTTTTTTTTCTTTCTAAGTCATTTTGTTCAGTTTTAAATACTTTTAGGTGCTATAACGTGCTCGTTACATGTATTTTTAGTCAGAAATTCAACAACAGGTTTTATAATTGAATAATGCTATGGGGCATCATTAGTACCCAACACCACAATAATGTGTCAGTCTGTCACTGGCTAATCATAATTATAATTTAAGTGGGACCCATGTGGGATCCAGTTCATTAATTAAATCATCCAGTGACAAACAGATATATTATTGTGGTGCTGGGCGCCACTGGTACCTAATAGCATTACTCTTTATAATTTAGACGGTTCAACAATTAAATTACTTCAAATTACAAAGTTTAGGAACTTAATTGTAGCAATTGAAACTTTGAGGACCAAATTACCATAAATCGGATAATTCAGACACATTTATGCCGTAAACCCTTTTGATAATGAAGCATTTATAGTCCTTATAATTTATTTCGCTGATAGATCGTAGAATTCTTTTTATTTTTTTGGTAGTAGGTAGGCTAATTAATTGCATTTATAGCACCAGCATTGATTCGGAGTATATATGTTGCACAAAAATGTATCCCTTATACATGGTGAACACGAACTAATTAAACCCTGCGCAACCCTCTTTACCACCTTTAGTTGTAGCCAAAAAATGAAAAAAAAAAAAAAAGGAAAGAAAAGAAAGAAAAATCATTATCCAAATTTTAACGAAACTTTAACCCAAAAAACACAAAGGAAGCATAAGCCGCGCATTGATTTCTTTCTCCTCCTTTTTTTCAAAAGAAAAAAAAAAAAAAACCCTTTTATTCCGCGGTTCAAAATAGATTGATCACTTGTATACGTACTATGTTATCTTTTTGGATTTTTAGGCATGCGGTCATCTGCACCAACGACAGATACCGAGAAATTATTCTTAAAAAAAAGACGAAATTTGATATTTTTTTTAGTGATTTTTCAAAAAAATTAAAAAAATCCTAGAATTTAAAATTATTTTGAAAAATCTCGGATTTAATTATAAAAATACTATTTTTAAAATTATTTAGAAAAATACTAATTCTGATGAAAAATAGTATTTTTCTAAATATTTTTTAAAAATTTTATTTTTCTAATAAAACTTTTAAAAAGTGATTTTTTTAAATTAATTTGGGATTTTTCAAAAAATCAACCCATCTGGGAGTTTTCAATTTTTTGTACTTTTGGCCTGTTGGTAAGAAGCCAAAGAAGAAAAGGGTTAAATATACTTATTATATTATTTTGGGAAAATTAGACAATGTACGGTATTTCAGAAAAAAATTTGAAAAATACGGTGATATGTATTTTTTAAGGTATGGTACAGTTTTTATTAGAAAAATACCATTTTTTAAAAAATATTTAAAAAATATTATTTTTAAAATATTGACTAGTTTATAGTAATCAATTTCCAGAATTTGGTAACTAGTAACCAAAGATATTTATAACTGGTATGTAGCTGGTAACCAGTAACTAGTAACCAGTTTCTAGAAATCGATAACCAGTAATTATTTTAAAAATAGTACTTTCTAAATATTTTTTAAAAAGTGATATTTTCCTAATAAAAACCGTACAAAAATTGGAAAAAAGCCTTACTTTCGCATTTTTATAATTTTTTTCGGTTTTTGTAGGTATAAGTGTTAGAAATCCTATCATTTTGCCCCTGAATTTTCAACTTACATAGTAATAGCTCCTGAATTATGTAATTGTTATGATAATAACATCTTTGTCACAAACGGTTTGGTTTTTAACAGAAAATAGTAAATAATAAAATGTATAATTGGGTATTATTTACTTTTAAGAATCAGAATCTCGTTTTTAACCATAATTACTAAATTGTATGTGCTTTGCACAAAACTCACTTATGTTAGAAATTTAATAGTTTATAAAAAAAAATGGTCATCGCTATCATAATTGCATAAGTCTTGGTAGTCTACTGTATAACTTAAAAGCTTAGAATCTCATTTTTTGTGAGAGCTATTAAATCATGTGCTCTATAATGACTTATTTCTGTTAAATATTTAGCAGTTTACGATAAAAGGATCATTGTTGCAACAATTACATAATTAAGGAACCATTATTATGTAAATAAAAAATTGCGGGGATAAAGTAGTATTACAGGTTAATTTAGAGATTATTAATATCATTAACCCAATATAAAAAGAAGGTTGATCCGTTTTTTAACTTCAGAAGTATTATTAAATCCTACTTTGTTCTTTGCTTCAAAATGTCCTAATTTTGACACCTGAATTTTTCATTTATCTCACTTAACCCATTTCATTACTCTTTCGTTATAAATGGACAAAAATTCCTATTTTAGCCCCAAATTTATTACAACATCTCATTTTTGTTTTAAAATATCGTTATATGAGCACCTAATCTATTATAATCTCCCATTTTCATCCTCACCATCACTTTATTGTTAAAAATAAACAAAATAACATATTTTAATCATATTAGGATTCTAATAAAAACATTTTTAAGCAATTTGAAAGACAAAAATAAGGTAGTATAAAAATTTTATTTTATTTTAAATATAAATGAAAAACTAAATTTTATTTTCACACAAAATTCAGAAATTTTATAGTCAGGATTTAGTTTTGAATAATTGTTGGATCTTTTTTGGACTCATTATATAAGGTGAATATTACAATAAGTTCAAATATACGTAGGAAATATTACTTTCTTAATATTTAAACTAATTGTTAAGTATGTATATGCTCTTCAAGGGAGCATCTTTCAGGGGGCATATGTTGGAAATTAAAACAAAAAAGAAAGCCCTCTTTCTTCTATCATTTTTTTTCATTGTTTTCTTTCCCACCAACCACCTCATTTTCTTTTCAACCAAACAAACAAATAAAAATAGGTATTAATCAATTCAAAACCAATAATTTACATAATTTTAAAAATCTCATGTAAATTTGTTAAGAAAATTATTGATGGAAATAGAATACAATTAATGGGTACCTTAAATATTCGTGTAAAACTCAAATTTTAGAAAAATCTCTCACAATTTTACTATTTTTTTTGTTTTGAAACAAAACCTCATTTATTAATAAATTTCCATCGACCCAGATTATAGAACAACACTGATTAATAGCCCAGTTCGCTATACAATAGGTGGCTCTGTTACAGACTCTTATAACAAAATAGAAAATTTCGTCAATTTCAGGGTATAAGAACCTAATATCTATTTATCTATGTATCAGTACAAAACTTAGAATTCAAGAAGTTCTCAACAATCACAGGCCAAACCCTGCCTGTATAGCAATAGATATCCCAATCCTAATTGTCATAGCCTTAGTTAAGTCAAATTGTTCCATACCCAAGCCTCCAATCACCACATCAATCAAAGTATCTCCTTCATCGTTTCTAACAATAGAGTCTAACCCACACTACAAGAAAAAGGTTCCGTCGTCGCTATAGATCTGATTGTCGCTGCTATAGACCTATGGCGGCGATAAAGTTGTCGTAATATAGTCGTCGCCATAGGTCGGTCGGTATAGACCCCCTATAGCGACGACATATTTTGTCGCCACTATAGATGACCTATAGCGACGATAAAATGTCGTCGCTATAGCCACGACAAATGTCGTCGCTATAGATGTAACAGATTTAAAAAAAAATTATAACTAGTTTAATTAATCTAAATTAATTCTTAAATCATTATTTTTAAAAGATACATAATAAATTTATACACACAAGAATTAAAATCAATCCCGAAAAAAACTACAAAAAAAAAACCTCAAAATCAAAGTCAAAAATTAAAACTAGCACCCTTAAACAAACATATTCTATACTCTAAAATCAAACTATTAATAAATTTCATAAACTAAAATATATATTTCACAAAAAGTATATTACATCAAATCAATAAATGCTCCACAAAATTATAACACAAAATCCATATATTCATATAAATATCTAAAATATTAAGTAATTCACGTATATAAAAAATCAATTAAACTACATTAGAATTTAGGGAAACTTATCTCTCTAATGAAAAAAAAGCTTGAAATCTAACACAACATAAACCTGAGTAATAATTAATCAAAGAAATAAAAAACTAGTATTTATAACAAAATACTAACATAAATACATAAAAGAAAAAAAAAAAGATATGCATATATATATATATGAATATATATTACTCAGAAATGAGAGGGAGAGAGAAAGAGTGAAAATCGGAGAGAAAAGATGAGAGAAAGTGGGGTTTGGAGAGAGTGAGTGAATGAATAAGAGGATAGAAGAAGAAGAAAAATATTTGAGTTTTTATTATACAGTATCTATAGCGACGACATTTGTCGTCGCTATAGATAGTGAAATCGCCGCTATAGCCCGAATGACATCGTTTTATTCAAATTTAGAAATTGAGCATGGTAAACGTTACCGCTCAAAATTTCATTTAAAACCTATTTGTCGTCGCTATAGGTAAAATAAAATAATTTATTATTTTTTTAAATTTAGAACGGTAAATGTTACCGCTTAAAATTTTATTCAAAACCTATAGTGGCGACAAGTGTCGTCGCTATAGGTTAAATATATTAAATTAATTATTATTTTTTTACATTTAAAAAAAATTAAAATTTAGTAAATAAAATTTATAGCGACGATATAGGTTAAATATATTAATTTTTTAAGTTTTTACTCTTTTTACCTTTCAAAAAAATTAAAATTTATTATGTAAACCCTATAACAACGACATTTGTCGTCGTTATAGAGTGTACAATATAATTTTTAGCGTGAGATATGGCGCTAATTTTGCCCGTCAAAACTATAGCGACGACATAGTAAGAGTCTAATCATAATACTTATCCAGCGACTCTATTCTAGGCTTGCACTCCCTCTTATAGGTTTACTTTGGTTGAAAAAAGGAGAACAGAAAAAAACTCTTTCAATTGAGCAACATACTAATTAAAATCTCATCAAAAAACGAAAATAGTATTTATTTATTATTATTTTTTTTTGAGATAAACGAGTGAAAATTACATTTAAAAACTAATTAAAAAATGCCAAATAGAAAGAAATAATGATAATTGCTGTACATACAGCCAAATGCACAAAATAGACCATATTTGAACATTAGAAAAGAAAGGGCACCTAGAATTCTTATAGCAAAAATGGCTACGCAAGACCAAAACAGAAATAAAAACATCACGGACATATTGATTTCACACCTCCAAGATTAAGACTTTTTCAACAACCCTATAATAATGCAAGGTTATTTACTGTCCAGAAACCAAAACTCTAAATCTACTCACCAAATTTACACCATCCTCGCTAAGGAACGATGCTGAGGCATCACTGTCACAGACATCACTTTCGGTTGACTCCGAACCGTAGACCCGCTCTGACACTAACGGTTACAACTGGGGTGTTGTGGCAAAATCACTACCAAGTGCTTCACCAAAACCTTTGAAATCGAGCTGCCCCACCAGAAATAATAATAATAATAATAATAATCTCGTTTGTCCGGAATCAATTTTAGATCAATATTCCTTTTTATTTGAATCAACATGAAAAAGACTATGTGATATCCTGAATTCTAAAACGACGCTCAATTCCTCACATAATTAAAATAGCTAATAATAATATGATCACAAATAATTTTATTTATTTTAGTATCATACGTGCATATAATTTTGAAAACTTGCTCCCGGTTATTGATTAATTTTACTAACAATTATTACTAAGTAATTTTGCAGTGAAATGCTCGCGATATGCTCTTTGGTACAAGTATGACGTATTTATTTTTTAAGTGGATTAGTCATATTTTACACAGAATTTTAGTTGTAAAACATATTTGTCATTTTTAATTGGTAGAGTTAGTCATCATTAATTATATTTGTTTTAAGTTATAAATCCTAGAGTAATTTACTATAGTATTCTCTTATTTGTCCTATTCCAAGTTTAAATTAT
>JXTC01000243.1:369748-399466 GCA_002914845.1 Trema orientale
TGGGGCTCAAGACCTCCATACTCTGGTTCCTTCGGGGACAATATGGTTCCTTCGGGAGCACTCTGACGGCGGTATGGGGTGGACCTCTGCTGTACACAGAGGGGATTCTTTGGGGCTCAAGACCTCCATACAGCTCATGATATGTTATATGTTCTCTGAGTGGCTCAGTATGTGATTCACGGTCTTGTCAGGCAATACAATATACACAGGGATCCCAATCATATGATTATCTGTTCTCTGTCATGTGCACTCTGCATTTGCATACGTTACTTACTGAGTTTTATACTTACGAATATTCTTACATTGCAGATGATACTGCTCATATGTGAGTTTGGAGGAGGAGCGCTGACTTTCTGACCGCGGCCTGTGTATATGAGTATTTTGATGCTGTGGTTTTCTGACTGAGAATTTTATATCTGTTTGAGTGTGTGTACAATATGTACTATGTATATTTTATGAGAGGCTCACTTTTCCACGGTGTATATTTATGTATGTATTGGAGTATGTATAATTATGAGTGGAATTTTTCTTTTTCTTCAAGAAAGTTTTAAAAGTTTTAATTTTTTTCCGATTTTACCAGTCCTAAGTCGAGTGGCGTCTCTCGATCTCACTAAATAATTTTACGAATATCCTTACGTGCGTGTGTGGGATCGGGGGATGTCACAGACTAGACCCCCTTTCTCTTCGAATTTGAGGGAAATTGGATTTACCCCAAAATTTCCCTCATTGATGAAGAAGAACGATGGAGGGTACGATTTGGGTTTCTAGATAATAAAAACAGTAGTTTGGAGATTCAAATGCTACAAAAAAAATATTTGAGGATCTAAATGATATGTCAGGGAAAATTTGACGACTCCAAGTGATATTATCCCTATATTTTAAGTATCCAAATTGATTGGATAATCTCATAGCCGCAAGAGATATATAAATATATTTGAAATAATTCTTTTAACAATATAGCTGAATAGAAATTTAGTTCAGTGAATTCTTTTTCTATTTACTTTAATCGCCCGTATGTCAAATATTTATAATTTGAATATTTGTAATTCAAATGTATAAATATATATATTCGTCTCTTTCATAACTGTATCTTGGATTTAGAATTCTAAGAAAATTTTGGCAGCATAATAGCACACACAAAGAAAATTTGACTTCCCTTTAGCTCTGGTCCTCATATTTAACCTCGGCAGCTTGTAAAGCCTAAACCGTAGTGAAGCCAAAAGAGAATTATTTTTGTTGTGAGAATATAGACGAACAAGTTTGATTTCGCTATAATCAGAACTAGATCATTTTCAACGTCCTTAGTAATAAAACCTCGATGGCCCTGTCATACTTAGATTGTAGTAAAAAATTAAGATGAAATTTAAGAAGAGAATTTTTAAGAAAATACATAAAAAAAAGTTTGATTTCCCCTTTTATTAGAACTAGATCATTATCGGTAGCCTAAGTCAAAAAAACCTCCACGGCTCTATCAAATCTAGATCATAGTAAAATCTAAGACGAAATCTAAGAAGAAGATTTCAAGAAAAGAATTGTGGGATGAACCCCACACTACTACTCTGTGGACGGAATGAAGTGCTTTTTTCCAGAACTCGATCTTCTTCTCGCTTTTCTCTCTTCTTTCTCTTTTCCTTTCTTTTCTCTTTTTTTTTTCCTCCTTGTTGTATCTCTTTTCTAACTGCCAATATCCCCTAACTGCCTTTTGTGTGTCCTTATTTATAGATACGTACTTTTAAAAAGATTTTATTTTTATTTTCTATTTTTTTTGTTCTCACTCTACTTTCACATATTTTTCCTTAATGGGGAGTTATCCCGTACATACTGAGATGGTGGGATTTAATTATTTTTTAAAGAAAAGGAATTAAAAAAAAAAGGGTTGAATGGGGGAGATAACTAACGTGAAAACCCCCCGTGTTTTTTTATCCCAACATTTTTTTAATTTCAATTTTTTTTTTTTTTGTTTCAACACCTTCCTCATGATGAAATTTTGATTTTTAGACAATTTACGAAGTGGTAAGGTAATTTTTCTTAACTAAGGGGTTGTAATGAACAAGTATAATTAATTAATGCAAGGGAAATAGGTAGATTAATATTGTCAACCAACAGTTTTGTTAGTACAGCCATCAATAAGCGGCTGGACATTGTCCTTAGTATAGGCCTTAAAACACTCCATGATCTCAGTTGGAGTTTTGAAAGTTTTCCAAAGCCTACTATAAGTCTCTGCCTCCTCTGTAATTGATAAAATTTAATATTACTTAAATAATATTAATATTACAAACTGCAAATAATATTACAACATATTAGTCTAGCTAGCTAGCCAGGAAAGCATGCTTATTTATATAAGCAGCCAAACCTATTTGCTTTCTGCAAAATATGAGCTGTACATCTTGAGTTTGTTGAGGATGTAGTGCACTTTTTGAGAATAGGGTGCTAGATCAAGTGCCTTCTCCCTGAAATGGATACAAAATTAACCATATGAATTAAACATATAATAACAATCACAATTATTGCGACTAACATATGATTGTCTACTTTCAGTCTTTTAATTCAACTATTATGTAAGACTTGCATAATCGATAGTTAACAACAAAGGAATAACAAGGCGGCAAATACGATTTTAATTATCAATAAATAGTACTGGTATTTAATTAATTAGTAACTTACTCATCACTTGTGAGAATGCAGATCTTAGTAGAGCAAGCCACAATAGATAGGATGGGCCAGTATACATCCACAGGAAGGTGGTCCATAGCTATGGCCAACCCTGGAACGTCTTTCGGGTCATAAGTGGAGAGCTCCTCAAACTCGTCAAAGATCGCAATGACTTGCATTGTGGTCTTGATAAGATTGTTAAGCTCAAGAACCGGTTGCCAGCGTTTCTGGAGCTCCGACGGCTTGACAAGCACAGGCACTCATTTCAGGATTGCCATAGACTTGGCCAGTTGGTCCGATTGTTAGTGGTGATCGAGGAGACAGAAGTCCCCGAATTCCATGGCGAAAGCTGCCAGTGTTAGCACTGCCTTTGCTTCCCATGAATAGCTTGACAGCTTGTTGAGTATTGACAGTGTTGTTTTGTGGGCAATTTTCTCGCCCGGAGCCTTGCATGAAAGCTAAAATTCCAAACATAATGTCAGAATAGGAAAAATGGTGTTTATATATATATATATATGTGTGTGTGTGAGTGTAGTATATTGTGTTTATATGTTCGTAGATTTTAGCTATAAGGAATTATTATACCTCGCAGCCAATCTGCTTAAGCGTGCACAAGGGGACACTGAAATTAGATTTAGGGACCTTATCCTCTATGTTTTCCACATGGACTTGGCTACCCTGTAGATAATGTCAGATCATATGTAATTACAGCACCGTTATGTATTTCAAAAACTTATTAATAACACCAAAAATAAATGTTTATACTACATGATATGCATTTTGCAATATGTTTACCACATTCCAAGTCTGGGCTTTAATTGTGCTTTTAACACTAAACATACTACCGGTACCTCATAATATATTGTTCTTCATGTTATACAAAAATGACAAAAGTATAGTACTTTTATACCAAACACAAGATTGAAATAACTCCTAGGGCGTGTTTGGTTGAGTGGAATGAGTCTTGGTATGGAATAATCATTCCACTAAATTGTCCATTCCACCGTTTGGTTTAAAGAAGTGAAACTGGAATTCTCATTCGAATGAAAACTTATTTTTATCAATTGGTGTAATTTTGTTTCCATTGTTTCTCCTAAGGAATTTCCATTCTATTCCTTAAGTCATCATTAAATTGACATTATTTCTCTTTGTGCCCACAAAATTTAAACTTTCTTACATGCATTTAAGAATTTTAATAGTAGTAATATTCATTATTTCTCATTTTGCACACCTATAGAAATACTATTTTCCAGATTTTCAATATGCAACTATATTTGTGTTACTTTTTTAAGATTAAGTTACTCGCACACATTTAAAAATAATTTATCATTTTTTTAAATCATAATAGTAATAATTACCAAATTGAAAATAAATTTTTGTAGTTTATTTTATTCCGATATTACTAATTAATTATATGAAATAATGAACTTTTTAATTTGAAATAATAACTTTTAAATCAACTAAATTTTAATAGTTAAAAAATATATAAAATTCAGAAAAAAAGTATTTTATAGTCAATACAACACTTATTCTATTTCATTCCACTATTAACCAAACACAGTAATTCTTATTCTACTAATGATTCCAATTTTCAACCAAATAATGGAATAAAGTTTGCATTCATATTCTCATTCTATTCCATTACAATTCCTATTACGATTCTAATTCCATTCCACAAACCAAACATCACCTTAAAGACTTTTTCTTAGGGTGGTTTCCTTAGTACATTTAGCTTTAATACCTGCACAACTTTGTCAACAATTTGAGTTGCACGCTTGAGGACGTTGTCTATTGGAAATAGAAGATTTTTAAGACTAGAAAGCCTAGAAAGGCTAAGGGAGAAACTAGAGAGAATTTTAGTGAAACAGAAAAACTTGTATTACTACTTGAATTGTTTCTTTTTGGCTTGATACAAAATGTTGGGGGGGAGGGGGGAGGGAGGAGCACTCTGTTTATACTACTTCAGGATGATTCTAGATGGTGTAAGAATGCTCCATCCAACCATTAACTACCTAACTAATTATATAGTCTAGCAAATACAAGAATTCTATAGAAACTTAGGTATCAAACTATGGGCTATTAGACACACACACCAAAACAAGCCCAACTCATAACACAAGCGCAAATAACTAAACTACTTAACTATGGCCTAATGGGTCACAAAACATTTACCTTCTAACACCCCCCCTTTAAACTTGATTTGTGACACCTATTAAATTTCTTAGTTTGAGACAATCTTAATGCTTGAGTGGTTTGGAGAAAATATCCGCCACTTGGTCTTGAGTCTTCACATACTTCAGTTGTACGTCCTTTCTTCTAAAACATTCTCTTATGTAATGGTAGTGAGTATTGATGTGCTTGCTTCTATCATGGAAGACAGGATTCTTTGCCGGAGGAATTGCTGATTAATTGTCAATACAGATCTCAGTAGGTTCATTCTGCGGAATGCACAGTTCCTTCAGCGAGTTTCTTAGCCAAATTGCATGACAGACACATGATATAGTTGCAACATACTCTGCTTCACTGCTTGAAAGTGTGACGATCGGTTGCTTCTTAGACATCCATGTGAACGCAATGTCTCCCATGAAAAATGTAAAGCCACTTGTACTCTTTCGATCATCTAAGTCTTCACTCCAATTACTGTCGCTATAACCCACAAGATTATAGTTATTGGATGATGAATATCGTAAGCCAAAGTTAATTGTTCCTTTAATATATCGAAAGATTCTCTTGGTAACTTTCAAGTGAGTGGTTATTAGAGATTTAATGTAATGATTGACCAAGCCCACGACATAGAGAGTGTCAGGTCTTGTGCAAGTTAGGTAGCGCAAACTTCTAACTAAGCTCTTGTAGAGTGTTGGATCCACTTTTTCTCCTTCATCATTTTTGATAGCTTGACTCCATATTCAATTGGTGTATTGACTACCTTGGAATTACTCATCTAAAACTTCTTAATGATCTCCTTAGTGTAACCTTCTTGTGAAATGAGAATTCCATCTTCTTCTAGCTTCATTTCTATGCTAAGATAGTAACACATGAATCCGATGTCAGTTATCTCGAACTCCTTTGTCATTGCTTTCTTAAACTCTTCGAACATAGATGGATTACTCCATGTGAATATCAAATCATCGACATAGAGGTACACGATCAAGATATCTCCATCTTTTACTTTGATGTACAACGTATGCTCATAAGGACACTTAATGAACTTGTTATCTTGGAAGTACTTGTCGATGTAACTATTTTATGCTCTTGGTGCTTACTTTAACCCATAAAGGGCCTTCTTCAACTTTAGAACCTTATCTTCTTGTCCCTTAATCTTATATGATTGCTCTATATAGACTTCCTCTTCAAGGACTCCATTTCAGAAAGTAGACTTGACGTCCATTTGAAGAATTTTTCATTTATTTTGAGCAGCCAATGAGATGATCAATCGTACTGTTTCTAGACGAGCGACAGGAGCAAATACCTCATCATAGTCGATGCTGGGTCTTTGATTGTATCTTTTTGTGACCAATCTTTCCTTATATCTCTCAACTTCTCCTTTAGCATTCTTTTTACCCTTGTAAACCCATTTCGCGCCTATTGCTTTGTGCTCCTTTGGAAGTGTAGCAAGCTCCCATGTATCATTCATTGTGATCGTTTTTATTTTTTCATCCATTGCTTCTCTCCACTTCTTACTTTGTACAGCTTCATCAAAGTTTAATGGTTCATAATCAACAAGGAGGCAAAAAAGAGTCAAGTCATTTTGATTCTCAGTCACCTTTTGTAAGCTCATTAATCTTGGTGCCCTTTCACTTGAACTGCTACTTGAAGACGATCGTGGTGTTGTTTGTTGATGAGTGCTTGCCATTGGTGAAGTAGGTGGGGTAACAGGCTTTTGCAGTTCTTCTTTTTACTTGTTTCATTCTTCATTGCTCACTTTCTTCCTCACTTTCTTCTTCAATGTATGGTAGGAAGTCGTACTTTCCCTCCTGTGTGTGCCATTCATAAGTGATTTTTTCGTCAAACTCTATATCGCGACTAATAATGGTCTTGTCATTGCTTGGCTTATTGAGCTTGTAGCCTTTTGAGTTAGAGTCATAGCTGATGAAGATAAATTTCTTACTTTTATCGTCGAGCTTAGTTCCCTTTTCATTAGGCACGTGAGCATAAGGTATACTTCCAAACACTCTTAGGTGAGAGATCCCATGCATTCTTCCACTCCAAGCTTCTTCTAGTGTCTTTCCTTATACACTTCTTGTTAGAAAGCGATTTGACAGGTAAATTGCATAAGCTACAGCTTCAGCGCAAAACTGCTTCGGCATTCCTTTACTCAAGCATACTTCTGGCCATGTCTAGGATTGTTCTATTCTTCTTTCTTGCGACATGATTCTGTTAGGGAGATCTTGGTACTGTTGAGGGACGACGGATGCCATTATCTTCATAATACTTCAGAAACTCATTAGATGTGAATTCTCCTCCTCTATCAGATCTTATTGCCTTGATACTTTGACCACTTTCCTTTTCAACAAGTGTCTTCAACTTCTTGAATTTTTCAAACACTTCTGATTTGTCCCTCAAGAAATGTACCCAGGTCTTTCTTGAAAAGTCATCGATAAATAGGAGAAAGTAGTTACTCTTACCGAGAGAACTTGGTCTTATTGGACCACACACATAGGTATATATGAGCTCAAGTGATTTATGGGCTCGGGAACTTGATTATCTTGGAAAACTTCTTCTGAATTGCTTTTCTAATAAGCATCCTTCACATAATTAGTCTAGTTGACTGATGAAAGGCAGACCTCGAACCATCTCCTTCTTTGCTAATAATTCTAGGCTGCCAAAATTGAGATGTCCAAACCTTAGGTGCCAAAGCCATGATGAATCTTTGTAACAAGCCTTTAGATACTTTGCTACGTCATTTTGAATGTGTAACAAGAACATTCTATTTCTTATCATTGGCACTTTGGTGATTAACTTGTTTCTATTATCTCTTAGAGAAAGACTATTTTCTTTCATGTGGATATCGTAGCCTTTCTATAAGAGCTGGCTAAGACTCAAGATATTACTCTTCATGTTAGGCACGTAGTAAATGTTCGGAATAAATTGATGTTCTCGATTTCTCAAGTGTATGAGAATTTTACATTTGCCCTTTACTGCTGCCTTAGAGTCATCTTTAAATAAAACATTCCCAGTTACTAACTCATCAAACTCTACGAACATGTCTCTTCTTCCACATATATGATTGCTTACACCACTGTCAAGATACCATATATTTTTTTGGCATCCATTGGTCTCCTTGTACGCTAACAACTACATATCTTCCTTTTGTCTTTCGGCATAGTTGACTCTCTCTTGCACCTTCTTTGGAGCTCTGCATTTGGCAGTGTATTGACCATATTTTTGACAGTTGTGACATTTGATTTGGGACTTGTCATGCCAACGTCATGGGATACCTCTTCCACGACTTCTTGTTGAGCTTTCTCTTCTATCTTCATTTTCATAATTATTGTTGAAGCTTCCTCTTCCACATCCACAACCTCTTCCAAGTCTTCTTTCATCGTCAAAATCTTCTTCTTTCTCTTTGAGTTGAGCCTTGATGAGCTATTCATTGAAATTTTGCGTCTTCTTTTTCTTTTTTTCGTGGGCTTATAGGGAACCCAGGAGTTGTTCAATCATTATGGCTTCTAAATCTTTGGTTTCTTCAATGACAGTGATAATATTCTCAAATTTTAGATCTAACAATCGAAGAATTTTTTCTATGATCGTAATATTTTCTAGTTTCTCACCATTTCTCTTCATTTGATTAGAAATGGTTAAAACTCTAAAAAAGTAGTCAGAGACTGATTCAGTCTCTGTCATATGCAGCAAATCAAACTCTCCTCTTAGAGTTTGAAAGTGGACCTTTTTAACCTTTTCTTCTCTCTTGTATAAAATTTTAAGTTTCTCTCATGCTTCTTTGGCGGAGGTTGCACTTGAGATTTTCTCAAATCTATCGTCATCTAAGGCTTGATAAATAAGGAAGAGAGCTTTTTTGTCTCTCTTTCTTGAATCTTTTAAACTATCCTTTTGTGCTGAAGATAGTGTTGTCTTATCTCTTGGCTCTTCGTAGCCTTTCTCCACTACCTCCCAGACATCAAGGACGACCTTCATTTTGATAGTCCAATTATATAAGTTGCTGCCTTTGAGTGGTGGAACTTGAAGTGATGCTAAACTACTGGTAGTCATAGCTTTTCATAGATTATGATTTTGGAAATTTTGACTATACGGATGGTCAACGCTAGTCAACAGTCCGGTCAACGCTAGTCAACAGTCCGGTCAACGGTACGGTCAATGATCGGAGCGGTCAATGGCTTATATGGATGGGTCAACGGCGTAGTCAAATGGCTCTGACGGCTTACTCAACGGCGCAGTCAAATAGGTTTAACGGCTTTGTAAACGACTCTGACGGCTTGGTCAACGGCTCTGACTCGGCTCAACTCGATGAGTTGACTTAATTTCTGGTAACAAATTTTCGACAACTCGTTCAGACTCGTTTGGACTCTGATTGAGCTGATTTTTACGGTAACGTGTTCGTCTCTTCGAGCTCTTCGATTTGATATGTAATAATAGTATATTTGAAACACGTTTTTAATACTCTCAATCTCCAGAAATTTTTTCTGATGTGGAAGATCAGTCAAAGCTGCGTCCACAGAGTATAATTAGAATTTCAAGAGAACTCACAACCTCGTTTTGATACCATTTTGTTAGAAATAGAATATTTTTAAAGCTAGAAATGCTAGAAAAGCTAAGAGAAAACCTATAGAGAATTTTGGTGGAAGAGAAGAACTTATATTACTAATTGAATTGTTTCTTTTTGGCTTGATACAAAATGGGGGAGGGGGGGAGTAGCACTCTATTTATACTACTCCAAGGATGATTTTAGATAGTGAAAGAATGCTCTATCCAACCATTAACCACCTAATTAATTATACAATCTAGCAAATATAAGAATACTCTAGAAACTTATGTATTAAACTATGGACTATTAGACACACACATCAAAATAAGCCCAACTTACAACATAAGTCCAAATATCTAAACTACTTAACTATGGCCAATGACTCACAAAAAGTTGGAAAAATGACATAGAGTATGATCTTTTTAAAAATATGGACCAAAATATCCAACTCATTTTGCTTATTTCAATACGGACTTTATTTGAAAAATGCCAATATTTTAATTTTTCCTCTCTCTTCTCATCTCTCACTTAGATCTGAGGGGCTTGACTCATCTTCTTCATTTCATCGTCGACAACGTTTAGATCGAGGGCTTGTGAAGTATACCCATCCAGGCTCGATATCTTCTAATGCTTGGCAAATGACTTAGTTTTGGAGTCACCATGAGTCATGTCTTTGAGAAAGCAAGCTCTCTAGCTTCGATCTGCAATTATATTGATTGATAGACAAACTAGGTACTGGTGTTAGTAAAAGATAAATTAGAACGGAGTTTTATTTTTCTTTTCCTAATAAAATTATTTGTTTTGTCTTTTTTTTTTAAATGACGAAAGAGAAGAATCGTGTTTGAATTCTTTTTTATTTTATTAATTTAATGGGGCACTTGGAAGCTTGGCATCAAAATGGTTATTTAATTGTATTACTATAAGAATACATTGTCGTTCACAACCCACTTTTTGCTATTTCTTTTTTCGTTTTTTTTTTTTTTGTGTTTTCTTTTCTTTTTTTAACTTGTGACTTTTGAGTACATGATTTTTTGTCTCAATTTGTATTTGTTAAGCTATATGGGTATATAAGTGTACATGTTCAATAGGTATAATAAGATGCTTGCTTGGTGTTTAATAAAATGTCTGTGAAGGACTACTATACTTTTTTTTTCGAAATAAGTGAAGGATTACTATACTTAATTCAATAATTTGTATATTTAGACAACGACAATTATTATATTTAATTCAATGCAGGGTCTTAAAAACAAAATACATGATGTATATTCTATAGTTGCAGAGCAAAATGTATTCCATCCATAGTAAATAATCACATGATTTCCTTCTCCTAAAATAAGAATTCGGACTTTTTTCAAGCATAACAATGTTGTAGTTGATCTTGTAGCTGATCACTCTTAAAACCAATTACCAATTTATTATTAAAAATCATAAGCTAATTGATTTTTGGAAACTAGAAACCAAATTGGTTACTAAAAACTAGCAACCATATTGGTTCCACTATAAATATTATAACTATTTAGTTAATAGAAACTGAAAACTAAATTAGTTTCTATCATAAATATTAGCCCAAGATTGACTACCCAAGAGGGGGAATGAATTGGGTTTTAAAACTTTTTAAGAAACTTTTCAACTATGTAAAACCATAGAATACTATTTTAGAACTTTGAGACTAAATGAACAATAATATCAAATATATAACAATAATACCAAGTAAATTAGATACAATAAATATCAAACACATAATCAGATAGTTTGCAATAAAGTAAAGAGTGTAGGGATAGAGAAAATACAAACTCAGTTTTTATGAGGTTCGATAAACACGACGATTTGCCTACATCCCTAATTCTTGCCAACTTGCTTTGAGCTTCTACTATTCGGATCAAGATTATGGGCTTGACCGACTATTTTACAAATGGAATGAATTCTTCTTAGGCTCACCCACGCCATTACAATAGTCTTGACTCTGGCTCTATCACGCCTAACCTCGGATTATTTTGACATCGGTGCCAACCTCACCTACATGAATTATTTAGATAATGGTGCCAATCTCACCTACATGAATTATTTAGATAATGGTGCCAGTCTCACTAACTCATAGGTTGTTTAGACTCCAGTGACAACCTCATCTATACACGTGTTATTTAGACTCCGGTGACAACCTCACCTAAATCGGGTTGTTTAGACTCCGGTGCCAACCTCACCTCACACTCAATGATTTTATAATAATCAAGAGTGAAAACACTCAAGAACTCTCCTCTCAAAAGTAATAAATACAATTTTTGCTTAGGAAATTTGAGAACAATGCACAATAGATGCTCTAAGATTTGTTCAATATGGTTTGAAAGTTAATTCAATGTAAGAATAGGCTTTTGTACTTTGAAAGTAGTTGGATAACAATTTAGGTTTATGCAAAATCTTTTTCAAGTCTTAAAATAGCTTATAATTATAAGCTTGAGTGAAAACTAACTGTTTATAACCGTTAGACACACTTTCTATTATTTTCGGTAGACCGAAAGTACATTTTTAGTAAACCGAAAATACTAGCCGTTGGTAGTGCTTTTGCAACGGTCATATTTTGACGGATATATTTTTTTCGCCGCCTTTTTCGGTAAACCGAAAACTCTGCTTATTTTGGCTATTTCAGCATTTGGCCATTTTTTAGATTTTGACAGCTTTTTACATTTTTCAGATTTTGATAGCTTTTGGTGTTTTTCAGATTTCAGATTTTGATAGATTAGGAATACTCCTAAGCACTTTGTTCACCAAACCTATGTTAGAAAATAATTTTCCAAGAGCATTGAGAAAGTTAATAATAGTAGCGAATCTAGAAAATATTTGTGTATTGGTCTCGTCTTTATGCATATTGAGTAATTCGTATTGGCGAGTAAGAATATTGATTTTTGTCTCTTTTATAGAATTTGTGCCTTGATATGACACTTCAAGCATATTCCATATTTCATGGGCATTTGTGGCTTTTTCAATATTATTGAATATATCTCTGTCTATACCACAAATCAAAATATGCATAACTCTACCGTTTTTTGAAAAAGTAATTTTATCATTTACATCATATTCATCAATTTCTTTATCAACAAACTTATCACCAACCCTTTTCTAAAAAACGAAAAGACTTTTAGTAACAATATACCATAAATCAAAATCTAAAGATTTTAGATTTGTAGGAATCCTACTTTTCCAATAATTAAAATCGGTTCCATTGAAAAATAGTAATCTCGTTGAAAACCTCTCATTTGAAAGATTTTAAAAATTGTTTGGGTATGTGTTGGTTGAAATGTGCAACTATAAATTATACTCACACACTCCAACGCAAATGGACACGGTCACAATAATATAGATTTAGGAGTTAGAGTGTCGAACTCACGAGAATTGATTACTAAGTCTAAGCTAAGTATTAAAATTGGTCAATCCTAACTCTATCCAAACAACTGAAATAAAGTTTTTAGATAAATAAAATAAAGCAACTAAACCAGCATGCAAAATGAATAAAAGATAAACAATAAGAAAAATATCTAGATTTATTAATTCCCCAACTATATTTTAAACACACAATCTCCCAATTCTCTCTTAAATTAATTAATCCATTAGAGTTGTCAACTAAGAATTTAAATGTATTCACAAACTCCTTTCCAAGACATAAGTGAAAACACTTAGACAAGTTAATATGTTACTCCTAATATAAACTGACTAGATTCATTAAGTTTAGTTATTCTCACACAAAGGTTGCACAAGTCACATAGGTATATATTCCTATCCTATACAAACTCACCCCATATTAGGTGATCTTATGTTATTCTACCTATGTCCAAACCTAAATTCCCCTTTCCCAAGTTCATAAAGGTTTCACTCAAAAATCTATTTAGTGATCAATTAAATAGAAACAATAAGCATAAGGTAAAATAAATAACTCAACAATAGATTAGATTAATGAAAGAGGAGAGAAATAAACAAACAAAAGATATAAGGTTGGTTCACATAGTAAAACTAGACAAAGAAAGATTTAGTTCATAATACAAATTGAGAATAATAATATTATAATCCAATGAATTCAAGAAATACAAAATTAACACTACAAGAATTATACCCTTTTATTACAATTAAAAATAGCACTTTTGAAAAAATGCTATCAAAAACCTCCCAAGCGTGCCAAGTTTCTTAAAGACGAGAAAAAATTTTCATTTTCCCGCACAAAAAAAAAAAAAATCTCAAAATTCGAAGTCTTTCTTTTCCTTCTCTAGAGTTTTGGTGACCAAAATATTATCTCTCTCTCACTCTAGATTTAGGCTCAAACTTCCCTTTCCTCCTGGCCTTAGGCTCCAGGCTACTTTGTTTTTGGCATTCAAGTCTTTGGCTGCACCCTGTGAAGATCTTCAATTTTTAACTCTGAAGTCTTCATCTCTCTCATGAAGAGATAGGTCTCTTTTGGTCTATCACTCTACTCTCAAAGTCTTCATCCCCTCTATTCTATTTTCCTAGTCTTCTGTTCTAGTCATTAACTTTCATTAGAATTCATCGATCAGATTCTGTTGTGGATTTTATAATTGCTACGCAAGTGCACGTGCCGAATATGTAATATAGTAGTGAGTTGAGTATCGTCTCCACAGGGATTGATTACCAAGTTATTTGTAAAATCTAAATTTCAAACAAACTAGTTTAAGGAATGAGGAATAAAGATTTGCTCTAAAATAGTAGAAACTGACAGATGCAAATATAAATGTAAATACTAAGCAGAAAATTGCACGATCTAATCAAGAGATTGTAATCAATGGAGATAATAAGCTGAGATTATTGAATCCTCCTCGGTTGCAAGTCTGGGTACAAATGCTGTAGCAACACTTATGGCAAAAATCACTCCAGTAACTGAAAATTCAATCTGCACATAATAATCTTCCGAATTTATTTTATTTTAAGTTCTTCAAACTAGATTTAACATATTCCTATGCTGACCCAGTTCTCAAAACACCATTTATAGCATCACTTTTCAATGGGTTATACATGGCAATAATATATTCCTATATCATTACTAATTTAAAGATCTACTAAAGAGATACTTGAAACATGCATTATTCAAGCTAGATCCAACTATAATTAACCTTTCCAGAATTAATCTTAATTCATTTATCCTAAATATTGGTGGCCAATCAATACTAGGAAATAATAACGAAGCTCACTTGAATGAACAAGAAGAAACTGCCATAAACATTTAAGACAACATTTAATCCGTCATTACAACCTTAGATTCATCAATATCCTAGCTAAATAAACTTAGCTCATGGTCTGAAATTTAAACATTAGTAGCTTAAAAAAGTCCATCGATTTCAAAAAATTCAAGAAAAGAAAAAGGAATTAAATACAAAGAAGATTGAAAGAAGTAAAGAAAGTTCTAGCTGAATGATAATGATTTTGAGCTCCCTGCTACTAGTACTCTCCTTCTTCGTCCTTTCTTCTCTATACTATTCTCTCTCTCTTTCTTTCCTTTTCCATATCTCTTGCTTTGCTCAGCTGCTACTCTCCTCTTTTTTACAGTACACTTTTTCTTTTACATTAGGGTAGGTGAGGTACCCTAACACAGGTATCAGCCAAATAAAGGAGTGAGGACTACTTTTTGCTTCATTTTCCTCTAGCTGGTATTTAATATTAGCTGTCAGCACCAGCTGTGCGTAAAAGATGCTAGCTGAAAAAAAAAATCTGCTGTTCAGTATTGCTCCGGCACACTGTTGCAGCAAAGTTGATTCCAATTTTGACTTAAGTTTAACTTTTCTTCCAAGATGCTGCCATTTAAACTCTGCAGAACTCAAGTCAAGAATTCACAATTCTAATAAAAATTTAAAAAAATAAATAAATTTTGATTAAATTAGATCTTAAACACCAGAAACAACAAAGACTAAAATAAATTCTACTCGATCTAAGATTAAGAACAAATGACAAGAAAATTGGGAGTGACCTCCACGAATTATTACCCTAAATATTGATAATAGATAAGAAGGGCCAAATCCCAACCTCGTATGCACCAAATCTACTTAAACACTCAACTAACGAAAAAAAAAAAAACAGAATAATTTTCTTTAGAAACAAAAATTAAATGCTTCAAAGAAAGCACCCACAACCAGAACCATCAGACTCATCCGAAATTGATATAAAACCATCAATTCCACAACAATGACAGTAGAGGCTGCCTTTACTTGATGCGTAGAAATATGAACCCCAAATTAATGTGAATCCCAAAGCCTAAAAAATATGAACCCTAAATTTGACCCCGAAAAAGAAATAAAAAGGAAAAAGTTCCACAATTTTGATAGGTCCAAGTGAACCCAGATGAGCTAAACAAAAATACTTGATTTCTGAAAAGCGACACAAACCTCTGTCGACGAAGATATGTGTGAGAGAGGGTGACGATGGCACTGAAGCTTCTCTAACATGGCCTAGCAAAGTCAGTACTTACCTTCACGAAGGAGGTGCTCAACATCAGAGCTAGCAGCAGCGAAAATAGAGGAAGGGGCTTCGAGGAGAGAAGAAGCCAAACATTGCGAAGATAGCCTATGCAGATCTGGCAAGAGATGGTCTCACGAGCAAAGGGGAGCCTGGATGCATCCTCATGAGCTAGGTGCTTCTCGCCTGGCCTTGCGAGCAAAATGGGTGTGGTCTTGGCTGATGTGGGAGACGATGGGTTGAAGGATTTTAGGGATATTTTTTCTCAGATTTGAAATTTTCCCTCCCATTCTTTTTTCAGATTTGAAATATTCCATCCCAATTGCAAAATATTAGAATTAGGGATTAGAAAGGCTCATAAGAACAAATTATAGCCCTAATAATGGAAAAGAAAATCTTACTTTGAATATTCTTGGAGAATCTGATAACTCTATGAAAATAGAGTTATTTGGTATGTTTTTGAGTCTTAGAATAGTTGTTTTAAAGGAATAAATTGTCTAGTTTAAGTGCCTTTAAGAAATAAAGGTAGTCTTTTGTTTAGTTAATAGAAATAATATTCAGAAGTTGGTATTATATTCATATATATATACACACATATATAAGTTTCAGAGTACGTATATTTCTCAAGTTAAGATAAGATGAAAGAGATCGAAGAAGTTGACTATGCAAAAATACTTAAAAAGTAAGTTTATTAATGCTCTGTATCTTTGAAGAAAAATGACGTTAATAATAGTCCAATGATATTCAGTATTAATCCCTCTGTAGAACTCTAAATAATCATAAGTTCGAGAAAATATTGTATAGACTATGGAGTGAGTATGGTTTTCCTGTAGTAGTCTCTGTTATTGTGTTGGTTGAGACATTTTCGATTTACAGTTTTAATTCTTGTTGGCATCCTGTGTCTTTTCTTGTTTTTTCAAATCTAAATAGTTGATGTTATTACATTGAGAGAAACCTTGTTGCAAGGGGAAAGTAGAGTGGTTTTTGAAAGTCAAGCATCCATTTATTGTTCATAGTTTACCATGGAGTAAATCTTATTTACCTTTAACAGTTCATCTTTGAACTTTGATCTAGTACAAGAAAGGAAATATATATTCCTTTCTCTTGTTTGTTCCTTATGATTTGATAGATTATATCTTTTTAGCTTTGTGTGGTCGAGTTTGGAATGCAGGTGGAATATCTCCTCACGGTGGCCTTAATTTGGATAATTATTTTTAAGTTGATAATCTATAAGACTTTTACGTCTTAAGGTATTTCTTCTCTCACTTTATCTTTCTCTAATTACCTCAAAGTTTAAAAACAAAAGTAACCACACTATTATGTTATTTATGCTGCCCTTATTTTCTTTATCCTACTAGTGGTCACTTAATTAAACTTTTATAAGGCATCATAAGCTTGCATGCTAATTTTCCTAGATGAATGCAAAGTTGATTTTAATTTATTGCAAGTACATTGATATATATGTGTGTGTTTATATGTGAACCAACAATTTGATAGCAATGTCCTAAGTAATTACAATAAAATTACAGTTACAGCATCACATAAAGAAGAGATAATTTCGTTTTCTTCTTTTGGTTATTAATTACTAAGAAGACTGAAGAAATAAGGTGCAACTATTTTGGACAAGAAAACCTTAAGGGCATAATAAGTCCTATTAATATATCTACTTGGTTATTTGGTTTTACTTCTACAGTGCCTCAACTCTTTGCTTAGTTTCTTACTAACAGTATCTCCAACAATTTAATTTTGAGCTTACAATGAAATACTCAAATAGATTAGAGGATTTGCATCCAAACTAACGTATTTAATACCCAATTACTCTGTCTCATGGAGTATTAAACTAATAGTGTTTTTGCATTTGGCTTTTTTGGACATTATGGCTGGTTTCTCTTCAGCTTGTACTTCATAGAAAGTATTGGAAACAAATAATCAACCTTTAGACATTGAGAAATTATTTATTTTATATAAATCTGATTCTCGTCAATTTTGTTTGTAATTAGGTGCATGTTGGGAATCTGAATGAAGCTGTGAATGCTCATTTTAGCGAAGAAGACAGGAACACTTCGGTCAAGTATGTTCTGTATTCTAGCTTAACTTAAAGACTATATAATTTGACTTGTCATTTTATTTCTAGTCCATTTTTTGCATTCACATTTTTTTCAAGTAGCATTGGCAAAAGAAGTAAAGAATGAATCCCTTAAGCCATGCATTGAAGGTTAGCAACATTTATGCTCTGTTTAGAATTGAATCTAGTGATCTACATCTTATATCTGGCTTCATTTGCAATTTTGAATCACCATAGATATTGATCCGCATATCAGTTATGATTTTTGATAAGCTATCACTCTGCATGGAGATATTTACTAGGTTTAACAACTACACTGCTTTCTTCTACTAATGTATGGCTGTCTTGGCGATTTGGTTTATGGTTCCGATCTTAGAGTACTATCTGCGTCTATTGATATAATAACTGGAGTCCCATCTTTTTCTCAAAGTAAAATTTCGTTTCTATTGTGTACAAGTTTTTTTTAATCAAGATACTAAATTAATCATCTAAGCCAGAGGCTCTTGTAGGAATTTTTTTTTCCTAAAAATAAAAATTCTGTTAGTTAAGTTATAGGTCTCTTATTAAGATAATGATGGTCTCTTTTGTATAGTTTCCAATCCAAACTTTTTTATTTTGAAATGCTAAAAGCTGAAATTAGTTTTAAAATTTTAGCAGTTAATGATTATTAAAAAGTCTTGATATATTGGGCCGAATGAAGTTACTTATTTGGATTTTCTAACAATGTATAGTTCATGAAATTTGATAATCAGAAGGAACTTGATGGTTCTTTAGTTGTTTGGGTATATTCTACGACCCAAACAATGTGATTATTTAATTGATTGTCAACTTAAGGGCTAGGTTAATCGGAATAATGACATTTATTATTCTTTGTAAGTTCGATATTTTGTTCTTTGTTATGATTGTTAAGCAATTAAAAAGTAGTGGTTCAAATGCTACGTTGTTGTTCCTAATACATTTTATTATTGGCGCGTGGAATCTTGTTTAATTTGTTCTGTTGACTTTCTTTTTTTTCTTTTTTTAAATTATAGTTTGAGTATTATGTTGGTGAGTATTCTTCTAAGGACGTTGGAGCACAAGTTCAACCAAGCTTTTGGAAAGCTTTTCTGATGAATCTTTTATGATTTCATTTTGAACTGTGTTACTTTTAAAGGTTAATGTATTTATAATTTTTGTACTCTTTTTGTTTGAGATAATAATATGTAATACCTGAGATAGTGTATGGAATTTTAGAATATTATGGATCATAAGTTATGTTTTATAAAAGCATATGATAAGTGTTATTGCAGATGTTTAATTTATTCTTTAAATACACTAAAAACTAGTTATAGAAATTTGTAAAGGATCTAAAGCAATATTAGAATGCAATTAACAATAAAAACTATAAAAAAATATTATTAAAATATATTACAGCATGCAAAAAATGCTATGAAAGTATTTCTATAACATTTTAAAAAAGCTATAGAAGTTTTTTTACAGCATTCAAAGAACGCTATGATAGTTTCAACAGCAGTCAAAAAGGCTATAGAAAGAGCTTTTTATAGCATACAGGATAGCATTCAAAAAATGCTATAGTATAGAGGAGACTTTTAATAGAGTTTTTATAGCATGCACCTAAATGCTATGAAAACTCTCTCATAGTATTCTTTGCCTGCTATGGAATTCATTTTTTCTTGTAGTAAAAAGAGAGAAAAGATAAACAATTCCCCCATAGAAAAGCTTGAAGGTGTTCATAGAGGTTGTCAAGCTCCTGTTTGGTTCTTGCTCCCTTGAATCCTCTCTCTAAGATTTTCTCTCAACTATACTACTCTCTAAATATAGAAAATACCAAAAAAAAAAAATTCACAAGAAAATAGAGAAAAGAAGCTAAGAACAATCTATGGTGTTGATGTTGGAAAGAAAATCAAGAAATTGAGTTGATGGATCATGTCTTCATCTTCTTCTCCTTTCATGGCTGCCTTCCTCTCTTTCTCTCTATCCCAACATGCTTCTTTTAACCCCAAAGACAGAGTTTTAAGGAGGTGGCTTGTGCAAACCTAAGGCAGGCTAAATCTGGACCTTTAGATTGTCAAAAAGTTGATCTCGACCATTAATTATTATCCAGGATGTAGGAGGTGGTGCCACAGCGCCAAAACTTCCCGAGAGTTAGTGCTGCGGCGCCACTTTGACGCTGCAGCACCACTTTTCTGTTGGTTTGGCGCCTAATTTTTTCGGATACGCCATTTCTTCGTTTGAGCTCCGATTTACCTCATTTTTATTGCGTTACAACTATATCGGATTCACTTTCAATTCTAGTATTTTAAAAGACCTATTTGTAAGGTATAAATTTATCTCATTTTGTATCAAACACCTTTATTTCATTCTCTTATCAACTCAAATAAACAAAACATCAGAACAACAAGAAAAGCAATTGACTTAATTTAAACAAGAACATAGCAAATCTTAAGGCAAATTAGCACTAGATAACTCCAATTTTATGGAGTTAACAGTATGCCATCTCCAAACGGTTAAGTCTTTAAAATTTAAGCACCAAGCTCTAATACCAATTGTAAGCCCAAGATTGATTACCCAAGAGGGAGGATGAATTAGGTTTTAAAACTTTTTAGGAAACTTTTCAAATATGTAAAACTATAGACCACTATTTGGGAACTTTGAGGCTAAGTAAACAATAATACTAAATATATAACAATAATACCAAGTAAATTAAGTACACTAAATATCAAATACATAATCAAATAGATTGCAATAAAGTAAAGAGTGTAGGGATAAAGAAAATGCAAACTCAATTTTTACGAGATTCGACAAACACGACGATTTGCCTACGTCTCCGACTCTTGGCAACTTGTTTTAAGCTTCTACTATTCGGATCAAGATTGTGGGTTTGACCGACCCTTTTACAAATAGAGTTAATTCTTCTTAGGCTCACCTACGCCTTTACAATAGTCCTGACTTCGGCTCTATCATGCCTAACCTCGGATTGTTTTGACTCCGGTGCCAATCTCACCTACACGGATTATTTAGATAATGGTGCCAATCTCACCAACTCACGGGTTATTTAGACTCCAGTGACAACCTCACCTGAATCGGGTTGTTTAGATTACGGTGGCAACCTCACCTCACACTCAATGGTTTTATAATAAATATAATTTTGGCTTAGGAGATTTGAGAACAATGCACAATAAATGCTCTAAAATTGGCGCAATTTGATTTGAAAGTTAATTCAATGTAAGAATAGGTTTTTAATTCAATGTAAGAATAGGCTTTTGCACTTTGAAACTAGTTAGATAATAATTTAAGTTCATGTAAAGTCTTTTTCAAGTCTTAAAATAGCTTCTATTTATAAACTTGAGTGAAAATTAACCATTTATAACCGTTAGACATACTTTGTGCCATTTTCAGTAGACCGAAAGTGTATTTTCTGTGACGCCTAAGATTCTCATGTGCGTAATAAGCCAATAATTAATGTCCCTATACCATATTAGACATCAAGAAGTTTCTAATGTCCATTCTATTGCAATATATTTATTTTTATGTTATGTGCTTTTTAGACGTGTTATTACGCTAATACTATCGAAGTTTTTTCTATGCAGTTAAGGCTCGGTAGCCTCAATCTTGTTGTATGGTGTGCGAAGCGGGCACAAAACATGCTTAAGATTATAATATTGTATGTATTTGCATGTTAAGAGTACAATTAATTTTTATGTTATGTGCTTTTTAGACGTGTTATTACGCTAATACTATCGAAGTTTTTTCTATGCAGTGTAAGGCTTGGTAACCTCAATCTTGTAGTATGGTGTGCGAAGTGGGCACAAAACATGCTTAAAATTATAATATTGTGTGTATTTGCATGTTAAGAGTATAATTAAGGGATTACTAGGCCAAAATAGTGATCGATTTCTATTATTAAAGCTGATTGCAGATATGTGCTAAATTATAATTTGCTTTTAATTTCTTGTTTTCCATGTTTAGTTTTTTCATGTTTACTTTACTAAAAAAAAAAAAAAAAAGCTTTAATATAATGAAAATGATTTTAACTCAGGTTATGTTTATTGACCCTAAATTTCGCTTGATTTGGGCATTATGGGAAATTATATGTGATTATTGGTCTAAGTTTTATCTCATTACTACGAATCAGAGTTGTAGTAAGAATTAGTAATAGTAAATTAGTTTAGTTAGTCTAGTAATTGACACCTCAAAAGAAAAAGAAAAATACCAACTAAGTCCTTTTTTTCCCTTTCTTTTTCTTTTTTTTTGTTGTTGTTTTAACTGACTTACTTTTTCTACATGATTCTTTTATGAGATAAACTCACCATTATCTCTGTAGCCCACGACCAGACCTCTTACAAAGGAGAAAATCATCTCTTTAGTCTCTATTTATGCACTAGCACGGTTTCCAAGAGTTAGAGGGTGGATTAGTGTATGAAATTTCTTAGTGGAGCACTAACTATCAAGGAGAAATACTAGGTAAGTGTCTCACGTATAAAATATTAGATATCTAAACTTTCTTTTAATTATTGCAGCTGCTGAACTCTAGAGTATGTGGTTGTATATTAGACTTTAAGAATCTCTTCTAGTGCGTTAAAAGTGAGCAAAGTCAGAGGAATTGTTAAAGAGTAATTTTGGCTCACAAGTAGTCGTTTGAGAGGACTTCAAAGTAAACTTTGTATTTTTAGTTCTTCCAACATATTCTTCTTGTTGAAACATTTAATATGATGATACTAATGTATTAAATTAGTATTTTCAGTTATTATATAATGTTTAGGAATGGGTATTGGTCATTTTGTCTATTGTAGATTTATACTAGTCTATATTGGGTATTATTGTAATATTTTGATTCATTGTAATCATTGATCATGCTACTATGTTATTATGTACTATTTCCATGTCAAATATAATGTTTAGGTGCTAGAATAGTAAGTAAATTGTTGACGGTTTTTGAAGTTTATTAGAAGTTATATTGGATTGGTTTCTAACGTTGAGTATTATTGAGTATAGGTATATCTAATTGTAAATCTTTATTAACCTGAATGTTTCTCATACTTTTCATGTTTGGGAATGAGACATTATTAGAGGAGGTGCTGCCTAAAATTTTAATTTGATTGGCCAGATTGGAAGCAAAGTAAACTATTTCATTAAATAAGTGTCATTTTCTTTTGGTTCTCCTTTATATGATATGCTTAATTGTAATTTTTGTGATCCCAAACTTTTTTCTAATAATCGCAATTAGTGCCTTTTGAGGTATCCTGAAAATAAAATCAAGCAGCCTAACTATGAGAAATTTGTGAATTTTAATCCTGTGTACAATGTTTTTAAGTATTGTACTTTGTGGTGACCATTTTGGTAATGAAATTTATATCAGGTCTTTCACACACCTTACTACAGAGGATACTGACCCTTTACACTTTCTCTCTTATTTGGAATTAGAGGTAAGTAAAGATTTATGTTAACTGCATTACAAGAACAGTAGTAGATATAAAATATTTTTCTACATGCTTATATTTATTATTTCAATTGTATGCTATTTATATTGTTGTTGTAAAGTTTACGAAAGATATAAGCATGGCATGATCATTTAAGCACGATTTTTAAAGAAGTGAAGTTTTCCACGCATTAGATTTAAAGTAATACCATTGTACTGATTTTTACAAGATATATTTTAAGTACATTGTTTAGTCTGTCTGCGTTGGGTAGGTATGGTTTGCACAGGCATCTTTCCCGCATAGGTGCGCATGGCTTACCAATTGCTAGGACTGAGCATTGTACTATAAGATTTATTAGGTACATTACCTAGTCGGTCTGCATTGGGTAGGTATGGTTCGCATTGATCATGTGTTTCCTTCCCACATACGTGGGCACAGCCTACGAACTGCGGCGACTTTGTAGTGTACTCAAGGGCCCTATAAAGAAACGTGTTCTAAGAAAAGTGCATCAAAATGAAAAGTTATGAAAGAAAGAGTACAATAGGAGTTTCAATAAAGTTTATGCATGAAACACGTTCACGAGCATGCATGATATTTACTTACTGAGCATTAGCTCATTTAGTTTCTGTGATGCAGGTGAGGAGGTTTATGATGTATAGAGTTGCTGGTTGGCTCGCACGCTTTCTTATCACCATGATCATATAGATGTAGACGAGCTTGACTTGTGGGCGATGTTTTCTTTGTATTTCGATATTTTGGTGTGATGTAAATATCACTGCAGATGGCAAAATATACAGATAAGGACTTTTTAGTTGTATATTTTGTAAAGACACTTTCAGAAAGTAATACCAAGTAGGTTCTTTTATTTTAGAGTTTAACAAGTTTAAATTAGCCCACCTTTTTGCAGAACTATAGATATAGTTTATGAAAGTATAATACTTTCTAGTTTGACCTATATAGTCATATATATAAGTGAGAAGTTGTTACATTTTCAGTAGACCAAAAATACTAGCGGTTAGTAGTGTGATAGTCCAAAGTTAGCTAACCCAAGAGGGGGGTGAATTGGGTTTTAAAAACTTTTACAAGCTTTTCTTGAAAAGCAAGCAAATTATGCAGGTAAAAATAATAACAAGTAAAAATAGTTAAATTATATGCACAAGCTCAAGATAAATAAATTAAAGAGATAGGAATAGGAAAATGCAAATATTATTTTTATGAGGTTCAACAAACACTTCGGTTTGTCTATGTCCTCGGCTCTTGGCAACCCACTTCGAGCTTTCCACTATCGGATCAAGAGAATGGGCTTGACCATCCTTTTTACACAATAAGTGATTTCTCCTTAGGCACACTCTCGCCTTTACAATAGGATTGAATCCTGCTCTATCACACCTAACTCGAACTGTCAAGACTCCGGTGCCAATCTCACCTAAACCGGGTTATTTATGAATCCGGTGTCAACCTCACCTCATAAATATAATTTTGATTTTGTTTGTTGATACACTTAACTAGAATCTCTCTTAAGAATATAATTGATACAAGGTAGGCCTAGAGAGAATAAATGAGAACACAAGATATGATCTAGTTTGGCTCAAATGATTTTTGTGAACAAAAGTGGATTAGAAAGTTTGATTCACAAAAGAAGGTTTGAACACTTTGAAAGTATATTTAAAGCAATGTAGGAATGTTCAAAGCAATGTAGGAATGTTCAAAAGTTGTTTCAAGTACTAAAAATACTTCTATATATAGATTAGAATGAAAACTAGCCGTTTTAGACCGTTTGACAAATAATCTGTCATTTTCGATAGACCAAAAATGCACTTTCGGTAGACCAAAAATACACTTTTGGTCGACCGAAAATACTAGCCATTGAAAGTGCGATTGTAACGGTCGAATTCGAAAAACTGGTAAAAAATTACAGGGGAATTGGTCGACCGATTCTAAGGCTCGGCCTGCCAATTTTGCCCGAGAGCAGTTTTTGAATTTTATTTCAATTCTTTTTCAATTATTTTCAAAATGTGACTTTATAAATTGATTTAATATATAATATAGGAATTATAGAAATTCATAAATTAATTTAAAAGCTTGTGTAAAATAAATTTCATATTTTAATTTGAGATAAATAAGTTTGGCAGTTTTGCTTTGAAAAATTCCAAGTTTATGAAAAATTTGAGCCATTAAGATCATATTATGTGTAGACAAATATTCAGATATAAGAATTAAGTGTATAACCTTTGCTAGTCTAAGTCTTATAACCTTAAACTTTGTCTTCAAGCTCTTTTGCATAATTCATCTTGAATATCTTGTGATCCTTTTAATTTAACTTGCTACACACTCAAGTAGATTATTAGTTCTTAATCATATATTTGTTAACTTCAAAATAAGAGTGTATGATTGATGATACAAAGCATGAGTCAACAATCTTCCCCTTTTTGATGATAACAAATATTTGATTTAAAAAAAAGTAAGGAACGTAAAATGAGTAGAGATAAGCGTCCTTACCAAACTTTGAAAGCTCCCTCTCAAAATATGCTTAATACAAAGAGAGTGAAACTTCCTCTTAAACTTATAGAATATGCATTTTTTGAATATGTTTCTCATGGATACCAATTATGAATAATTTAGCTTTACCAATTGTGTGAAGAAAGCATAGAAACCAAGTTGATACCAATTGAAACGATTTAAATCACATCACACACATTCTTCTCCCTCTTTTGATATCATCAAAAAGAAAGCCACAAGAAGAAAGAGTAAAGCAAATATAATATCCAATGTAAAGCAAACAAAGAGTTCATACATTTGAAATTCAAGTATAGAAAATAAATAAACATAAAGTTCATACATGAAATAACCAAAATAAAAGTCGAAAGTGTAAAAGCATGAAGCACAAAACAAAAAGATCTAAGGAGGAGGAAAACCCCTAAAGAAAGACTGTATCATCCGCATCATCTCGTCTTGCTGATCTTGAATAATCTAGAACTGTCGTTCTTGATGTTGTCGGACTGAGTTGACATTAGCTGACAGAATCTGGAAATGCTCAAGCTCGGTGTCATATAGATGCTGGATGTCCAACTGGATAGTGTTGAGATGTTTTGACAGGCTATTGAAGGCTTTAGTGTAGTCAAATTGTTGTGTGGGAGCCTTCTCAGCATGAGTGCCCTCAGGAGCGCCTTCAACAGTGCCAGTAGCAGCTTCAGCACTACTTCCACCAGCTTTCTATTGAGCACCCGTCCCTTGCTCATGTACTTGCTTGGTTTTGGCCACCCATTCATTGTTGATAAAACTGAAGCCCATAAGACTGAAAGTCTTATTGTTGATCTCAAAATCTATGGTCTACGGTTTACGTTCGGCCTCATCGATAGTTGGGATATTGAAATGTCGGAAGATGCGAGTGAGTAGGAAACCACAGGGAAGAGAGGATCTCCTATTCTCTACAGCATTGATCATCTCATGAAGGATAAAGAAAGGTAAGTCCAGCTTTCTCCCAATAAAAACAGAATCAATAAAACTAAGATCACAGAATGTGGGTGCATCCCTATGACCAGCTCTAGGAATCATGTTTTGAGACACAAACTGAAAGAGAATCCTAGCCTCTAGAGTAAGGTCAGTGACACGAGGCTTAGGTTAGAAACTGTCAAGGAAACAGACTCTGAGTAAAGCTTGTTGAGGGTTGAAGTCCTCAAACAAAGGTCAAGTATTGGTAAGAGGAAATTTATAACCACCCAAAGGTAAATGCAGAATATCAGCTAGGAGTTGTTATGTAACATCAAAATATATTCGCTTAAGGGAACTATAGATTGCATGTTGACCCCTAGAGATATTGGCACTGGCATAAAAACTTCTTACCAACCTAGGATATCCAATCTCCCTAATGGAGCAGAATTTATTCCATCCCATGTTTTCAATGTAATCAAGGAATTTTACATAGGCTAGGTCCTTGAAATTGAAGGTTCTACCCAAAATAATGCTCTTCTTAGAAAACAATTCTTTGTATCTAGACATAATAGCAGGAGATTCCAAGAGAGAAATGTCTAACCTTGCCTTAGTGCGTTGTTCAGACTCCTCAGGATAAATTTCCTTGCCCTTACGCCTTGGATTTTCTCTTCTAAGAGCCATAGGAGCAAAAGATGACAATAGAAAAACACAAAACACAAGAAATTTCGGATTCTAGGGTTTGAGAGAATGAGAGATCAGATTTTGATGCAAAAAGAACGTCAAATCTAAAGATTAAGAGTAGAAAAGCGATGAAATCAACTCTGGATGGGAGAAAATTGGAAGATTTGGAGAGAAAAAAGATTAGGAATGAGAAGGATAGTATTAGGGTGAGAAAGAGAGAGTTTCGGTTGAGAGAAAGTGAGAAATGTGAGAAAAAAAGTGTTAAAAAATCATAAATAGTCGCGGACCTGCGCGTTTTCGGTAGACCAAAAATGGCTTTTCGGTCTGGCGAAAACGGCAGAGAGAAAACCTTTTTGGTAGACCAAAAATATTTTAGGTCTGCCGATTCCCCTGTTTTTCCTGTTTTTCAATGAAAATCGATTTAAAACAGTGGAAACACTTAAACCATCAACAAAAACATTTGGAAATCAACAATTTAATGAACATATATAGCAAATCAAATAACTATTAAACACGTAAAGAATCAATGAAGCTCATTATGATCAATCATGCTAAGTTCTCTACGAATCGTGCAAAAACGATCCTCGTTGAGAGGTTTGGTCAAAATATCAACAAGTTATTTTTCTGTGCACACAAATTCAAGTACTATGTCACCTTTTTGCATATGATCACGAAGAAAATGATGTCTAGTATCAATATTCTTAGCACGTGAATGGAAAATTGGATTTTTGGACAAATTAATAGCACTAGTATTATCACATTTAATAGGCACATGATCATAATACATTCCAAAATCCATTAGAATATGTTTTTGTAACATCCCCTGATTTTACACACGTACGTAAGGATATTTGTATAATTATTTAGTGATATGGGGAGATGCCACTCGACTTAGAACTGATAAAATAGTGAAAATTTAAAACTTTTTAAACTTTCTATAAGAAAAAGGGAAAGTTCACTCGCAATTATACATAGTCTAATTTATACGTATGTTCATACTCATAAAGTGGACCTTTCATAAAAACATACATAATGTACATATACTCAAAACATATCCAAAATTCTCAGTCAGGAAACCACAGTGTTAAAATGCTCGTATACACCAGCGGTGGTCAGAAAGTAGGCACTCCTCCTCTAATCTCAAACATCAACAGTACCCTCTGCAATGTAAGAATATAAGTGAGTATAAAACGCAGTAAGTAACGTATGCAGATGCAAAGTGCACATGACAGAGAATAAATAATCATATGATTAGGATCCTGTGTATATTGTATTACCTGACAAGACCGTGAATCACATACTGAGCCACTCAGAGAGCATATAACATATCATGAGCTATATGGAGGTCTCGAGCCCCAGAGAATCCCCTCTCCGTAGAGCAGAGGTCCACCTCATACCGCCGTCAGAGTGTTCCCGAAGGAACCATAATGTCCTTGAAAGGACCAGAGTGTTCCCGAAGGAACCATATCATATATTTAGGCGCTGGCCTGGCACGCTCAATTCACCAATACTCGTCAGACAATATAAATATACCTTATGTTCATATCTTATGCAAAGCTGAATGACAGATACATATGTGCACATATCCACGGATTTCATATCCTTGACATTCCATAAAATCACAGAAATAAGAATTTCTTACATTGCAGGTGTGACGTTACTTACCTCGGTTTCTGGACTTTCACCAGATTTTATGTGAAATGCTCCCGCTCAAGGTACGTTTGACGTGTCTCTATTATTATTATTATTGTTATTACAATGTGAATATACTTGTGATACTAAAAATTATAACTTGAAATTAATAAATTCTCAATATGTTTCTAAACCAAAGGATACAAAACACCTTACATAAGGAAAATTTATGTAATATCAAGTCTACCCTATAATATGATTTTTGTTTTTCATATGTTTTAAATCTATGCTTATGATAAGTGAAATGGTTATGCACTAACAAAATTTTTATGAATACGGTTGCAGTGGAATACGCACATGAAAGCCAAGTTGACTACATGCCGAATGAGAAATAAATTTTCATGCATTTACATTTATATATGATTGTTATAATAATGTGATTAATTCGTGTCTATTATTGTGTTAAGTGAATTATTCTAATAATTATTATTATTTAAATCTTAGTCAAGTTCACATTTAGAGTCCAATTAATTTGATAATAAACTTATATGTATATACCTAAGTTTTAATTAAGCACACATTATATATACGAATAAGTATGTCTATTATTATTATTATTATTATTATTAAATAAGTGTGAAGCACGTGAGGTTTTGATTTCTACTAATTTATTTGTATGTATTAAT
>JXTC01000243.1:404688-432719 GCA_002914845.1 Trema orientale
CAGTCACCATGTTAAGAACGAATGTTTAAACTGCGATGCTAGCCATTGTAGTATGATAGCTATATGGGATCCGAATAGCTACAAGGTCATATGCTTGTCATGACACTATGTTTATGGCTCATCACTTCTGATAGACTTGGCATTACACTATATTGAGCTCAAATATGAAAAGTTTTATGAAAAGATAATGTTTATGATTAAGATGTTTTTCAAAAGAGGGGTTGCATTGTTATGATTCTTAAAATGCATTATTCATAAAACACGACATTCGTTGCATGCATGAGATTTACTTACTGGGCACAAGCTCATCCCATTCTTCTAAAATTTTCAGATGAGCAATAGATTGTTGAAGGTTGGCTGGCGGCAGCGGTGGAATCCCAAATGGCGTTAGGACGTTTTTAATCGACTTTAAGTTTAATTTCTTGTGTTTGGCTTTTGGATTTTAAATAAAAAAATAAAGTATTTTATTTCATAGATTACTTGAGTATTAGGTTTTGTTTCTGGATGTTTTAATAAGAGGTTGTTTTTCAGTTTAAAATATTCTTTTAGTTTTAACAAAATTTATTACCGGATTTTTCCGTATTTTATGATATAAGATGAATATAGAAATTAAACATTTTCTAGCCTAGGTGTATACCTAAGTTAGGGGGTGTTACAATTTATATCATTTATTTAGTACAGAATTAAAAGAAAGCTCTTGTTTTGTACCTAATGATTAAGACAACACTAGACACCGACAAGGAAATTAAGATTCATCAATGTCTAAAGTTGACAATAGGAACAAATTGAGTTTCTTATATACACATGTCTCTCAAACTATAGTAACTTTTATTTCCTTAAGTACAAGCATACATAATAAAACAATTAAAATTGAAAGAAAGGAATCCGTATATGAAAATTCTTGTTGTCCTAAAATGTACACACAAACATATTTATAAAGACCAAGTACAAGAATTAGCTTGAGCTAAAGTAAGTAATTTCAAACATGGCTCAATATTAATTAAATGTAAACATCTTTTTCGTAACATGTATAAAATCAGCCATGCAAAAACATAAATTAAAATACACCATTAAAGATATATGTAAACCTAAGCATCAACTATAAATAGTATTAATTAATAGAGATCATCAACTATCCAACAACGAGAACATAAGAAGTATTAATAGAAATTAAACTTTTTGAAAGTGTTTGCTTTATCTCTATATTACAATTATAAGTGGAATTTATAATTTAAAGACTCCACTAACTAGTATGAGTGCAACGTAAACCAAAAGAAAAGGAAGATACCTTTTTTGAGTACTAGGAAGTTACATAAATTAATTGATGTGATTCTTTGTCAAAAAGAATCATTCTACTATGATGGTTGGACAAAGTAAATGGATATGGGAAGAGATCTTGGGATGGCTGAATAAAAAAGAAGAAGAGGTTTCTATCATGGCGGTGAAGAAATTTTTCCAACTATGTATATAGCTCACCGGAATGCTGACTTTGGTAAGGTCGGTAATTAATTACTCTAATTTTAATTTATTTATTTATATATGTATATATATTTTTAAAGTGTTAGTGAGTAAAAACGAAACTTACAAATAAAGTCTAACACTTGAATATAATTAACACAATAATAATTAGATTCACATAGTAGTTTAAGAAAATTATACCAATAAAATATAATAAACTTTCCTATTAAAATCATTTTTCTAATGTAACAAAATAATAATCTTATCATGTTGAAATAATTGATTTACTAAATGCACACTTGTAATGTTATTATAGTTAACTTAAGGTACGTCAAACTTGTACCTGAGTCTGCACAAGCATTTCAATGTCAAATTACTTAAAAAAATATTAACAATCATAATAAAGAAAAAAAATCAAGTACTCAAAATTATACGCATATAAATGCACTAAAGCGTACTAAAAAATAATGCAATCATGTTATTATTAGCTTTTTAATTATGTGAGAAAATGAGTGTTTTTGGAAATTCAAGATATCACAGTTTCATCCAAAAAATTTGAGCACAACAACTACCAACAGAGATATATTCGGCTTCAGTAGTAGAAAGAGCAACAGAATTTTGTTTCTTACTAGACCATGACATAAGTGAATAACCAAGAAAACGACAAGTGCCACTAGTGCTCTTGCGGTCGGTTTGACAACTGGCATAATCCGCATCCGAAAAACTAGTAATGTTATAGTGTGTACCTTTTGGATACCATAATCCTAGATTCATAGTGCCATGCAAATATTTCAAGATATGTTTTACTACACTAAGATGTGATTCTTTAGGATTAGATTGAAATCTAGCACATAGACAAATACTAAATATTATATCCGGTCTACAAGCTGTTAAGTAAAGAAGTAAGCCGATCATACCTCGATACTTAGTGATATCTACAGCTTTACCATTTTCGTCTTTGTCAAGCTTGATTGAAGTGCTCATAGGTATTCTCATTGACTTGGAGTTCTCCATGTCGAACTTCTTTAGCATATCCTTGATGTACTTGGATTGATTGATGAAGATTCATTCTTTATTTTGTTTGATTTGAAGTCCAAGGAAGAAATTGAGTTCTGCCGTCATGCTCATCTCAAACTTATTATGCATACATTTCGAGAATTCACATAGAGAAACATTAGTAGCACCAATTATAATATCATTAACAGAAATTTGAACTATAATCATTTCTCTCCTTTTTCTTTTTATAAAAAGAGTAGTATCTGCTTTTCCTATAGTAAAACCATTTAAAATAAAAAATTTGCTCAATCTATCATACCAAGGGCTAGGAGCTTGCTTTAAACTATAAAGAGCCTTTTTCAATTTAAAAACATGATCCGGATACTCATGATTTTGAAAACCGAGGGGTTGGACTACATATACTTCTTCTAAAATGTATCCATTTAGAAATGCACTCTTAACATCCATTTTGTATAAGATAAAATCTTTATGGCATGCAAATGCTAAGAGCATTCTTGTGGATTCTAATCTTGCTATGGGTGTGAAGGTTTCTTCATAATCGATACCTTCTTCTTGATTGAAATCTTGAGCCACCAATCTATCTTTGTTTCTCACAATCACCCTATACTCATCTACTTTATTTCTAAAGACCCATTTAGTTCCAATAACGGATTGGTCCTTAGGTCTTGGAACTAATTCCCAAAGATCACTTCTTTCAAATTGATTAAATTCTTCTTACATAGCTAAAATCCATGAATCATCTTTTTCGGCATCTTTAAAACTTTTTGGTTCAATTTGAGAGATAAAAGCCATGTTATTGCAAATATTTATAAGTGATACTCTAATCTTGACTCCATGTAAGGGGTCACCTAGAATTTGGTCTTTAGGATGAGCATAGTTGAATTTTAAATCTTGAGGAAGAGTAAGAGTGTTACCATTTTCGCTTTCCTTTTCTTCCTTAAGATCTTGTTGTAGTTTGATGCCATTCTCTTCATTAGTTTTCTCGTTGACACTTGACTCACTTGAGCTTGGTTCCAAAACTACAACGTCGTTATCATCTAATTTTCTCTCCTCTTGGAGAGCGTTAGACTCATAAAAAATAACATGTATAGATTCTTCTACTACCAATGTTCCTTTATTGAAAATTCTATAAACTTTACTAGTAGTAGAATAACCAAGAAAAATATCAACATCGGATTTTGAATCAAATTTTCCCAAATTATCTTTAGTATTCAAAATAAAACATTTGCAACCAAAAACTTTAAAATAGCCAATGTTGGGTTTTCTATCCTTCCAAAGCTCATAAGGTGTCTTGTTCAAAATTGGCCTTATCATAACTCTATTCACAATATGACAAGCGGTACTAACTGCTTCGACCCAAAAATATTTCAGCAAATCATTTTCATTTAGCATACTTCTTGCCATTTCTTGTAGGGTTCTATTCTTTCTTTCTACAACTCTATTTTGTTGTGGAGTTCTAGATGCTGAAAAATTATGATCAAAACAATTTTTGTAATAAAAGGCTTCCATTTCTTCATTTTCAAACTCATCATTATGATCACTTCTAATAGATGTGATGGTGAAACTTTTTTCATTTTGTACTTTCGTACAAAAGATAATAAACACATTTAAAATATCATTTTTATGAGCAATAAATAGAACCCAAGTTAGTCTTGAGAAATCATCAACTATCACAAAGGCATAGTGTTTTCCACCAAGACTAGCTACTCTTGATGGTCCAAATAAATCCATGTAAAGTAGTTGCAAAGGTCTAGAAGTAGTAATGGTATTTTTGGATTTAAAAGAGATTTTTACTTATTTTTCAAATTGACATGCATCACAAACCTTGTCTTTTTCAAAAAGTAAACTAGGTAAACCACTAATAAGGTTTTTCTTTGAAAGCTTAGATATAGTATTCATGCTAGCATGTCCAAGTCTTCTATGCCAAAGTCAAGAATCATTTTTTAAAACTGAAGAACATTTACCTTGGCTAAAATCTTTTTCAATATCAACGGTATAAACACTATCTTTTCTTTCTCCTTCAAAAATGATTTTTTTTGAACAAGTATCCTCAATCAAGTATTTGGAAGACCCAAAAATGACTCTATAGCCTTTATCACAAAGTTGACTTATACTTAGCAAATTGTGTTTAAGACTATCAACAAGTAAAATATTTTTTATAATGGGAGTGGAAGTAGTACCAATATTACCTATATCCAAAATCTTGCCTTTAGCATTGTCTCCAAATATGACATGTCCTCCATTCCTTTTTGTGAATGATGAGAGCAAAGTGTAGTCACCGGTCATATGTTTGGAGCAACCACTATCCAAGAACCAAAAGTTTTTCTTCTTTTGTACCTACAAGTAAGAATCAAACTTTGATTTTTGGTACCCATACTAATTTGGGTCCTTGAGTGTTAGTTCTAAATTCTTTTGGTACCCAAGCTAGTTTTCCACCAAAATATACATTTTTCTTCATAAAGCATGAAAAACTAGTATGTCCATCTTGATTGTAATAAGTGCAAGTGTGCTTAGTATCACTAGTACTAGCTTTCACAAAATAGTTTTTGAGGTATTTTTGTTTTATAGAAGATTTGTACCCAATACCTCCTTTGTCAAAAACGCATTTTTGTCCACTTAGTATCATATCAAAATTTTTCTTTCCATTTGTAAATTTGTGGACAATTTTGGTCAAGTATAAAATCTTTTCATTTAAAGAAGTGTTTTCTTTTGACAAAACATCACAATTACTACAAGGTAATTTCACTTCCTTTTCTTTTGTAAACTCATCAACTATTTTTGATAAACTAAGAATTTTCTTTTTAAGAGCATTGTTCTTGAAAATGAGTTTTTCATAGTTTTTGTGTAAATCATTGAAATCACCTAACAAATTTTCATATGATAAATCACAATCACTATCATTCTCACTAAAATCACTATTAGTATCACTATCATCATGAAGTTTAGGTTTAAGTGAGCTTACCTCATTTTCTATTACCATGAAGCACATATTGGCAATTTCTTCTTGTTCTTCTCCTTCAGATTCTTCTTCACTATCATCCCAAGTGGCCTTCATTGCCCTCTTCTTCATTTTTCTTCTCAAGGGACATTTATTTTTCATGTGACCCGGCTTCTTGCATTCAAAGCAAGTTATGGTATCATCCTTCATTTTCTTCTCTCATAAGTCATTGCCTTTGGTATTCTTCTTGAAATTCTTATTTTTGAAATTTAGGTACTTCTTGTACCTTTTGGTAAGTAAGACAATGTCTTCTAGCTCACTATCCTCAAAATCTTCTTCTTCCTCATTGTTTTCAGCCGCTCTCGGCTTTGAGAGCTATTCCTTTCTTTTTCTTCTCCTCTCTTTCATTGTCATTTGTTTTTTTCATAAGAATTTCATGGGTCATAAGAGAACCCATAAGAATGGCCACCACCTTGCTTCTATATGCTCGAGGAAGGCTTCTTAGGATTTTTGCTCACCAACTCATCATTTGGAAATATTTTTTCTAGAGCACCAAGAGAGTTAATGATAGTTACGAATCTAGTAAACATTTGTGAAATAGATTCATCTTTTTCCATTTTAAATAACTTATAGTTTCTATTAAAAATATTTATTCTAGTTTCCTTCATGGAACTAGTTCCTTGATATGACACTTCAAGCATATTCCATAATTCATGAGCATTCCTAGCTTTTTCAGCATTATTATAAATATTCCTATCTAAGCCACACATAAGAATATTTCTAGCTCTACCATTTTTGGTGAAGTTGATTTTATCATTTTCATCATATTCTTCTATGTCTTTTTCAACTTCTCTACTATCAACCATTTTAGTTATTTTCAAGGAGCCTTTAGTAATCATATACCATAAATCAAAATCAATAGACCTAAGATAAGTGTCCATATGGCCTCTCCAATAGTTAAAATCACTTCCATTGAAAAATGGTGGTTTGGATAGAGACAACCCCTCATATTGAAAGGAAAATTTGGTTGAGCTAGCCATCTCAAAAATGGTTAAGTTTTAGAAATTTGAGTACCAAGCTCTGACACCAATTGATAGTCCAAGGTTAGCTATCTAAGAGGGGGGGGTGAATTGGGTTTTAAAAACTTTTCTTAGAAAACAAGCAAATTATGCAAGTAAAAATAATAACAAGTAAAAATAGTTAAATTGCATGCACAAGCTCAAGAAAAATAAATTAAAGAAATAGGGATAGAAAAATACAAATACTATTTTTACGAGGTTCAACAAACATATCGGTTCGTCTACAACACCGGCTCTTGGCAACCCGTTTCAAGCTTTCCACTATTGGGTCAGGAGAATGGGCTTGACTATCCCTTTTACACAATGAGTGGTTTCTCCTTAGGCACACTCTCGACTTTACAATAGGATTGAATCCGGCTCTATCATGCCTAACTCGGATTATTTAGACTCCGGTGCCAATCTCACCTAAACTGGGTTCTTTATGAATCCGGTGTCAACCTCACCTCACAAATACAATTTTGATTTTGTTTGTTGATACACTCAATTAAAATCTCTTTTAAGAATATACTTGATACAAGGTAGGCCTAGAGAGAATAAATGGGAACACAAGATATGATCTAGTTTGGCTCAATTGATTTTTGTAAATAAAAGTGGATTTGAAAGTTTGATTCACAAAAGAAGGTTTGAACACTTTGAAAGTATGTTTAAATCAATATAGGAATGTTCAAAAGTTGTTTCAAGTGTTAAAAACACTTCAATATATAGACTAGAATGAAAATTAGCCGTTTTAGACCGTTTGATAGACAATCTGTCATTTTTGGTAGACCGAAAATACTAGCCGTTGAAAGTGCGGTTGTCACGGTCGATTCAAAAAACTATTAAAAAAATTGCAGGGGAATCGGTCGACCGATTCTAAGGGCCGGTGTGCTGATTCTGTCCGAGAGCAGTTTTTGAATTTTATTTCAAGTCTTTTTGAATTATTTTAAAAATGTGACTTTATAAATTGATTTAATATGTCATATAGGAACTATAGAAATTTATAATCAATTTAAAAATTTGTGTAAAATAAATTTCATATTTTAATTTGAGATAAACATGTTTGGCAGTTTTGCTTTGAAAAATTCCAAGTTTATGAAAAATTTGAGCCATTAAATTCATATTATGTGTAGACAAATATTCAAATACAAGAACTAAGTGTATAACCTTTGCTAGTCTAAGTCTTGTAACCTTGAACTTTGTCTTCAAGCTCTTTTTCATAATCCATCTTGAATGTCTTGTGATCCTTTTAATTTAACTTGCTACACACTTTAGTAGATTATTAGTTCTTAATCATATATGTGTTAACTTCAAAATAAGAGTGTATGATTGATGATACAAAGCATGAGTCAACATAGTCCTTTTGCAACGGTCATATTTTAACGGATATATTTTTTTTGCTGCCATTTTCGGTAGATCGAAAACCCTGCTTATTTTGGTTATTTCAGCATTTGGCCATTTTTTCAGATTTTGATAACTTTTGGCATTTTTCAAAAAATAATAACTAAACTTGTTTTAAACACTTTAAAAGCATTGAAAATCAATTTGAAAAGAGTATTTTGGCTATTGCAAACTTGTTTTAGTTTCACAAAGATATTTAACAATAATTTAGAAAATTTTCATACCAAAACAAATTCTAGTTTGCAAATAGAAAATTTCTTTTTAGCACATGTCAAATAATCGTGATTTCAAATATATTTGTAACTTATTTAAACTTAAGAAGTCATGTTTTAAAGAATATTTTGTCTATTTAAGTAAATCATTATTTTCTATTTTCAAACTTCTAAAATAAAATAACTATTTTAAGCTTAAGATAGTTTGAAAACTTTTTTTGAAAGTATGAGCCAATGCAAAGAGAATTTATGTGCAATGAACTAAATCAAATACAAGACTAAATATAAAATATACCATATCTAAGTGTGGTCTTGTATCTGGATTGTCCATCTTCACGCTTGATTCTAATACGTCCAATATGCATCCATCTTCAAGCTTGATTCCTTGATCAACCTGAGTTAGAACTTTTAAAGCTATTTCACTACACACTCAAGTTAAATCATTAGTATTAAATCAAATGTTTGTTATCTTCAAAATAAGAGTGGGTAAGATTAAAACCTTAATTTCTCAACAATAAACAGTTGAATTATTTGGTTAATTCAATAATTGGTTACTAGAAACCAATTAGGTTATTGGAAACCAGTTGCCAGAATCTAGAAACTAAATAGGTTTCCAATAACTAGTAACCAATATATATTTTTGTTGCTTTTACTTCAAAAATATAATTACTTAATTTGAGAACTTCATCATATTCTCCAACGTCCTTGTTCAATGCCTCACCCAGTTCTTACTACGGACATTCTGCAAAAGAAAACCATAATAGTTTCTAGGAAACTTTAAATTTTTTCTATAGTTCAAAAAAGACACCACAATAGTTTCTAAGAAACTTTCGTAGTTTTCTGTGATTTACTTAGCTACTTAGCATTCTACAAAATGAAAATCTTAATGGTTTTTAAGAAACCTTCTTGGTTCCCTGTGATTTACTTAGCTACATAGCATATTCTGCTTAAGGAAACTACAATGATTTCAAGGAAAACTTTGTGGTTTCCTGTGATTTACTTAGCTAAATGACATTCTGCAAGAAGAAAACTGCGATAGTTTCTAGGAAACTTTCGTAGTTTCCTGGGATTTATTTAGCTACAGGGCATCCTGCAAGAAAGGAAACTACAATTCTTTCTAGGAAATATTCGTGGTTTCCTGTAATTTACTTACATATACGACATTCCGTTAAAGAAAACCAAACTAGTTTCCAAGAAACTTTTGTGGTTTTCTGTAATTTAAATATGTACAGAACATTCCGCTAATAGAAAAGCAAAAATAGTTTCCAGAAAACCTCTGTGGTTTCTTGTTAAAAAAAAAAATCTTATTTACTAAAATGCCACTGCATTTTCTAGCTCCCAAAGTATTAAGAAAAACACTATAAAAAGGTCGTATGAAATTTTTATTATTTTTAAAAAGTCCTAAATTTAGTAATATTTTTAAAAAGTCCTAAATTTAGTAATATTCATAAAAAGGATTCATCAGCATGGACATGAGTAGCATAAATGAGGTCCAAGATTTTGTGGTCAAATATGGCAAACAGGCTGAGCTCGCCCTCAATGTGCTTCTCGGTTGTGGAAACAGCCTTTGACACAGTGGAGGCCTCGTTTTGTGCCACATTACTCAACATATTGATGACTATAGGCTTGGAATACGTAAAAGCTTTCTAGGACTTTTTGAGGGAAGTCGAATGGAAGAGCTCAGATTAGAGGTGGCAAAATGGCCTGGCCTGACCCGCAAAAAAGAAAATAGAGCTCAGCCCGGGCTCGTTGGCCTGCCTGGCTTTTTGGCTGGCCAAGGCCGGGCCTGTCCCGTGCTCGCCCCCCCTCCCCCCAACACTCTTTTTATTTTTTACAACTATTAGATTATTTTTTACAACTTTATTTTAACATGTTAAGTTTAAACTTTATAATTGAATATTTTTTTAAAAAAAAATAGATAACATAAACTAAATATGTTATGTTTTTTTCCTATTGTTAAAAAATTAATAATAATTAAATAAGATATATCAAATAAGTTGAAATTGAATAGTTGATTAAAAAAAGTATAAAAACAAAACTATTAAGAAAATTATTTAGAATTAGAATAAAATGTTTAAAAAAAAAAGAAACAAATAAATTTGAAATTTTGAATTTGATTTTATTGATGATTATTGATTACAATTCAAATTATTACTTGAAAAAAAACTAGTATATCATTAATTATGAGTTTATGACTCATCATCATTGTTCATGTACAAGTTATTGAAATTTTTGGCCAATTCTTTATTGCAAATAAGAATAGTTTCTTTATTTCGCTTGGCCGCTTGTTCCCAATCTTTAATACATATTAGCACGTCAACTATTTCAGGGGCCAACGAAGTTCTTCGCTCATCTACTATCATCCCAATCATGCTAAAAGCACTCTGAAGAAATTATGGACACCAGAATAGTTAAAACATCATGCGCTAATTGTAAAAGTACCGAGAATCTTGATTGACACCTTTGCCATGATTCCAAAACTTTGAAGTTCTCATCATCGGGGTCGATGTCGGAATCTAGCTCAATATACTGGTAAAGCTCAGAGGATTGCGGTAGATTCATTGGTAATAATAGTTGACTTGAACTTGATTATGTTGATGATGAGCCACGACTACATCGTTGAGAATGAGAACCTATCATGCTCCAAAAAGGCTTATTCTTTAATTATTCATCAGTTTGTTGTGGAATGTGTTGTTATTGACTACATATTCTGCCAAAGTTAGCCTCATATATGCTATACACTTCAAAAAACTTATCACGAGCATATGTATATTCAGAACTATAATCTATCTCAAAACATGTAGCAATGTAGCTAATTAAATTAGAAAGGTTATTTAATTTACCCCTAGGACCTAAAATAAAAGCCAATGAATATAATAGAGGAATTGAAAACCAATATTTCAAAAACATTTCTTGCTTACGTATTATAAATATTTCTTACATACGTATTAATTCTTTACGTATATTTTCATAAACTTTAATCAAATCACTCCTAGTGGTATTTCTAGAAACTCTTTTAAAGTTTGGATAATAAGATCTTCTAATATGATCTTCATAGCTATCACAATCATCAAATCTAAATGGTAATTCTTTTATAGCAATTAAACATTCTAGAGATTCCCTAGCTACTAAAGGATCATAGTTCCAAGAACTTACCGAAACATCCTTATTGAATTAAAGTGTTAATTGAGTGGGCTCATTGTCTCCTTTGTGTTTTTTGACAAATGCATCACTATGTCTATTCAGATGAGCGGTCCCGCTATATGGTTTAGCAGTTAATAATTTCTTGCAATATTTCCATCTCGCATTTTTTGTCTTCTTACCATCGGTCCCATCTTTGAATTCCATATCGAAATGGTCCCACATATTGGAAGTTGTCTTTGCACGTTTGGAGGTCATGCTTGCACTCGGTGAACAACTATCTTGAAATTGTGAATAACTTTCACTAGCATTTGGATTAGTTCGTATTTCGGAGACTTGGCCACCCTCTTCAGCTATGTGAATTTGGTCGTCATCCATTTCCAAATCAATAGGGATATTTTTTGACATATCCATTTCCTATATTAAAAATATGTTACTCAATCATAATTGAAATAAAATATATAATATTCTAATAAACTTTTTACTAACTTAATCATAAACAACTACAAATTAAAAATTAATTGAAATTAAAAATATAATATTCTAATAAACTTTTTACTAACTTAATTGTAAATAACTACAAATTACAAATTAATTGAAATTTAGAATATAATATTCTAATAAAATTTCTACTAACTTAAACAATTACAAATTAATTGAAATTAAAAATATAATATTCTAATAAACTTTCTACTAACTTAATCGTAAACAACTACAAATTATAAATTAATTGAAATTAAAAGTATAATATTCTAATAAACTTTCTACTAACTTAATTGTAAACAACTACAAATTACAAATTAATTGAAATTAAAAATATAATATCCTAATAAACTTTTTACTAACTTAATTATAAACAACTACAAATTACAAATTAATTGAAATTAAAAATATAATATTCTAATAAACTTTCTACAAACTACAAACTAATGAACTAATATCTTAGTCGTAAATAATTACAAATTAAATGAAATTAAAAACATAGTATTGTAGAAAAATTTCCACAAACTACTAACTATTATACTAGTAAACAACTAAATAAACTACAAATTAAAGAAATTAAAAGATAAGTGTGATAAATTGAATCGTACCTTGAATTGAGCTTTATGAGTTGTGGAGAGTCTATAGACTATAAAATATAATTACTAATAATTAATAAATAGTAATTAGATAAGAGAGAAAAAGATTAAATTGAGAATATAATTAGAGAGAAAGAATGAGAGAAATTAGAATAAGAGAGTATTTGAAAGTTGTAAGTGTGAAAAAAAGAGTGCAGAGTGTAGGATATTTATAGTATAAAAAAATATTTTTTTAGAAAAAATAGTTTAAACTTTGAAACAAAAAAAATAAAAAAATTAAAAGACCCAACAGTAATATTACCATTGGGCCCAACAGTAATATTTATTACCATTGGGCCCAACAGTAATATTTATTACCGTTCGAAATTTAATTAAAAAAGGGTCCAAAAGAATGAAAAAAAAAAAAACATTAAGGGCCTAGACGATTCTGGGCCCAAAAAAGGACGAAAAAAAAAAAGGGTCAGGCCCGGCCCGAATTGACAAGTCTAGCTCAGATGAAGAGGGAAAGTGATGGCCTAAAAAGAAGAAATGGCTCTTTACAATAATGAAATACGCCATGATACCTGTATTTATAGCCGATCTTTTTTTGTCGATATTAATTTTTTCTTACTCGGTCCAAGATAGCTTTTATTCCTCTTTATTTATTTATATATTGTCATGTGAGAAACGTTTGAGGTAAAAGATAAGATCAATGGAATTGAAATCACTTGTCCATTTATTCATTTTTTGTTTTTGGGTAATAATCCAATTTATTCATTTATTTCTTCTTTATGACTCATTTTTATGGTTTTCGTAGTTTATTCACAAATAATGTACTCTATTTTCTTGTCCAGCTCTTTTCCCATTTAGAGGCATTTTCCGGAGCGGCTTTATCCAAAAAGATTGTTTTGATATGATCTTGTGGATACCCATCTTGAGTTTGTTATTTTGTGTTGTTTTTTGGTTTGCTTTGACTTTGTAATTTTTTTATATTTTAATTTTATTCGCTGATTTTAGGGTTGTTGGGCAGGGAATGGTGCGCCAACCTATTTAGAATTCCTGATGCTTCGCTTTTAAATCAGTTTTTGCAGGAAAAAAGAAAAAAAAATGGACATATTTGTTATATATTGCCTAGTGAATTTCATTGTTTTAAGTCACAATTTTTTTTTTTTTTTGACGATGGCTAACTTTAGCGATTATAGTAAACTGATATTTTAAGGATGACAGGTATCGATAGGATAAAGTTCTCAATGTTGGAGTTTAATGTAATTACCAAATAGCTTAATTAGGTCTGACGAGTAAATTGAAAAACCGATTATCCTAAAAGTGGACCTTTCCAATTAATAATATACATGAGGTCATACTGCAATATTGTTGAGGTCAAAAAGAATGGGTAACCACCTTTGTGGAAAGTCAATATTGTTTGCTTGATAATTCAACATTAAATTTGCCAGCTCATTTTTGTTGACAATGGACAACCATTGTAGGCTACCAACCATGTAAAGGGGAAGGGCTTTGGCCTATAAATAGACCCCGTCACAACTCCATCAAAGCATCCCAAAAATTAGAAGTATTTCAAATTCTCTTCTAATTAAATCCTTTCTTTTCTCTTTGTTTCTCCTATCAAAAAGAGTGGAGTTTCTTTATGTAAGAGAAGGTTTCAAAGAGTGACGGTGTAAGGTGTGAGTGAGAGAATACTTGTGAGAAAGTGCTTGGGTGTATTTGGGATCAAGATTGCGAGTAAGTGTTTGTAAACACTGTGTAAGTTTTCTTCTTATAGTGAAAGATCTATAGCAATTTCGTGGACGTAGCCCAAGTTGGGTGAACCACGTAAATTTGTATCTTGTTGTGTTACTTTATTTCTTGTATTTATTTCTGAATGTACTGTTCACATATATAGTAAGTCAGTGGAAAAGTGATTTTTTCCCAACAACTGGTATCAGAGCGACAAGTTATGGGCGATTCTTTGGCGCACTAGGGCTTGGTGGTAGTCTAAGAAATTTTGTGTGTTCAAGTGGGAGCATTTGACCTATTCAGGGAACTTTCTTGGCGGGTTTCTCAAGCAAGAAAGTGCAAAGCAATATGTCAGGAATCAAGTATGCAAGTCCGATCAAAACTGATTTGAAGAAATTTGACGGCAACATCAACTTTGGCTTGTGGCATGTTCAAGTCAAGGATTTGTTAATTCAATCTGGTCTGCACAAAGTTTTGAAGGGAAGAGATATTTATGAAAAAGCCAAAATTAGCGATAAAGACTGGGAAGATCTAGACGATAGAGCTGTAAGTACGATACCGATGTGCTTAGCAAAAAATATTCTAGCAAACGTGCTTGGAATATCTACGGCCAAGGAACTCTGGGAAAAGTTTGGAGAATTGTATCGGGCGAAAGAAGTCTCAATTCGGGTGTACCTGAAGGAGCAATTTCATACAGCATGTATGAGTGAAGGTACAACGATATCATATCATTTAAGTGTCCTAAATAGCATCGTTTCTGAATTGGAGGCTATTGGAGTTAAGACTAATGACGAGGACAAAGCGTTGCGATTTATCTGGTCTCTTCCGTCTTCCTATGAGCATATGAAGCCAATTCTGATGTATGGGAAGGAGACCATAATTTTTTCAGAAGTGACGAGCAAACTCTTTTCTGAAGAAAGACGGCTGAGCAATGGTGGAAGTAATGCATCATCTGAAGGTTCAGCATTGACGGTAGACAAAAAGAGAAGAAACTTCAAGAAGAAGAATATCGTCTATTGGACATGCGGACAAGCGGGGCATGTAAAAAGAAATTACCCTAAAGGTAGAGCGAGTTCGGTTGGATGCTCCAAGTCTGATGAAGCTGCTAATATTGCCTTCTGTAATGGAGGCATAGAAGATGCTCTGTGATAAGAATATGTACATCCTCATGGCAATGGCACTGATTTCTAAAATTACCATGAAAGAGGATGTGTAGTAATGGCAAATTCAGGATTCACAAGTTTAGACACACGCATTGGTTTTGCGTTAATGCAAGGTGTGTGGTGAATGATGTCGATGGCTGATGGACTTTTGGAAAAGCCAAACATGGGAGTCAACACCATATTAATCAACAAGGTTCTTTCGACATGAGCCGAGATAAAATTCTTAGAATTCGTCAATTCTAAGTGGTATACTCATATGGTGGAGTATGATTGTCAGTCAAGACAATGATAGCAATATAAGCTATGAGATGAGATAATTGTCGGTAAAGACAATGATAGTAATATAAGCTATGAGATGAGCTACTGCATTGATCGTATGTGAAGATATGATAAAAATCAAGTCTTCAAGTGGGAGATTGTTGAGGTCAAAAAGAATGAACAACCACCTTTGTGGAAAGTCAATTTTGTTGACTTGACAATTCAACATTAAATTTGCCAGCCTATTTTTGTTGACAATGGACAACCATTGTAGTCTACCAACCATGTGAAGGGGAAGGGCTTTAGCCTATAAATAGACCACTTCACAACTCCATCAAAGCATCCCAAAAATTAGAAGTATTTCAAGTTCTCTTCTAATTAAATCCTTTCTTTTCTCTTTGTTTCCCCTATCAAAGAGAGTGGAGTTTCTTTGTGTAAGAGAAGGTTTTAAAGAGTGACGGTGTAAGGTGTGAGTGAGAGAATACTTATGAGAAAGTGCTTGGGTGTATTTGGGATCAAGATTGTGAGTGAGTGTTTGTAAACACTGTGTAAGTTTTCTCCCTATAGTGAAAGATTTGTAGCAATTCCGTGGACGTAGCCTAAGTTGGATGAACCACATAAATTTATGTCTTGTTGTGTTACTTTATTCCTGTATTTATTTCCGAATATACTGTTCACATATATCGTAAGTCAGTGGAAAGGTAATTTTTTCCCAACAAATAATAAAAAAATAATATAACAATTATTGTCGCGTAATACTAAAGTTTCATAGCTACGTATATATGTAGGTACGGGAATCTGACTAGGTTCACGTACATGCAAATTTCTTAATAGTTGTATTCTTTTTTCTTAAGAAAAATTCCAAAATTATTCTCTTGATTCGATATAGATCCTCTGTTTTTCTTTCTTGTGTTCAAAAAACAAAAAATCTTTTGAAGTAGCAATTAATTATTTTGAAGTAGCAAATATTGAAATTTATCAATGTTACAATTGTTTATTAATTAAATAGGGATCAGGACAAAAATACGAACATTTTAATAACTAATACCATTTTTACGACCTTTCTATAAACTTAACTTTGCGTACGACCTTGAATGTCATTTTTAAAAAAAGATAAAGCGAAAAGAACGAAAACCAGAAAACAGAAGAAACGGAGCAGAGGGAATAGCTGCAAAGGATCAAAAAATCGCGGTAAGACAGCCGATCGGGAACGATTAAATCGAAAATTCAGACCCAAAATCGTGAACGAATGACCTTAGTTTCCTTCGACTCAAGTGCATTGTAAGGTTTCCTAATGTTGAATTTGCTTTCTAATTTGATTCATGTTTGGAATTTTGAGTTCTTTGAATCGAAATCTGAAGATAGTATATGTTCATCATCGAAAATCTAAAGAAAAAAAAGGTCTGCGTTCTTCGTTTAAAATTTGAAAATTAGAAAATGTTTATTAGATGATTTAAGTCGAAATTGGTTTCTTATATATTTGGTGTCAAAATTTGCTTCAGATTTCTTCGCTTTTGATCTTAAAGTGAAGCTATAGTTTCTGCAAATTTGTTTCGACGAAAGTAGGTAGTGGTTTCTTTTAGAAAATTTCATTCATTGTTCCAGGAAACCAATTGAACTAGTGGTGTCTAAGATGTTCGCTGTCAAAAAGGGGAGCTAGTTCCTTGTTTTTTTTTTTTGGTAAAATTTCAGGAAACCAAATTACATACAGGTTTCATGCAACCATTTTTTTCTTTAAAATATGACTCTGTAATTCAATATTGCATATTTTTAACCTGCATTTAACATGGGAAATGCTTATTGGTTTTTAGGCTTCATGCTGTCAAAATCAGTTAATGATTTCTAACTTGTTTGATGGCAAAATTAAGATCAGATTTCTACGTTTTTTTTCGTCAAAACTTGCCTATGAGTATGTGTTTTTGGATAATGAGTTTTAACCCTTGTAGTTTCTGTGATTAAATTAGCTACAAAGCATTCTTGAAACAAGTCATTCTACATAATAAACTAAACTGGCTTATGCAGAATGTCCTGTAGCTACAGCAAACCGAACTGGTTTCTAGGAAACCTTTGTGGTTTCCAATGATTTAGTTGGCTACAGGGCATCCTGCATAAAGGAAACCGAACTGGTTTCCAGAAAACCTTTGTAGTTTCCAATGATTTAGTTAGCTATAGGGCATCCTGCATACAGAAAACTAAACTGATTTTCAGGAAACCCTTGTGGTTTCCATTGATTAACTTAGCTACGAGCATCCTGCATACAAGAAACCGAACTAGCTTCCAGGAAACTCTTGTGGTTTCCGTTGATTAACTTAGCGACAGGGCATCTTGCATAAAGGAAACCGAACTGGCTTCCAGGAAACCCTTGTCGTTTCTATCAACTTAGCTACAGCGCATCCTGCATACAGCAAACTAAAATGGTTTCCATGAAACTTTTGTAGTTTTCTGTTATATAATTTCAGAATTAACTTGGTAATTGATTTCTAATTTTTGGTTGTAGATGAGCGAAATGAATACTACAACAGTCTTTGTACAACATGATGGAAAATGGAATCAGAACAATGACTATGTCGACTTCAAGATGACAGGAAAACTTGTTCCACCAAACTGTGGCTTTCAAAGCTTAATGCAGTTGCTATCAAGAGAGCTAAATTTGAATCTCACAGTAAAAAATTCAACTATTGAGTACCAAGTTAGCAAGGGGAAACCAACCATGAAAATACATAATGATGGCACAATGGAGTTCTATTTGCAATTGAAGAAAAATGATGGAAACCCAACAAGTTTTCCCTTATGCATTATAGTAGCAAGTGACTCAGTAATTATGGATAATTTGCTAGAAGAATAATGACAAATTCAGGTACTACTTCTTCAATACATTCAAATAAATACATGGATGTGAACATGTTACCAAATTCTGTGGAGCTAGGGAATAAATTTGCTGAAGAATTACTAGAAAATGAAGATGAAGAAATAGAGGAAGTACAGAAAATAATGAATACAAAAGTAATCTCAAACCCAAAGATCTTAGAGGTTGAGAAGGGGCAAATATACAAGGACAAGGAAGTCCTGACAAATGCTTTGAAACATTATGCAATAATAAACCATTTCCAATTTAGGATACACAAATGTTGCAAAAAGGAGTACGAGCTGCTATGTTAGGATCTAGAATGCACGTGGTATTTCAGAGCTTCAAGGAATGTTAAAACTGATATGTACATAGTCAGAAAATATTACCCAGTACACACTTGCTCATTAGACATAATACAGGGAGAGCATCGGCAAGCAAGTACTTCATTGGTTGGTGATTGTGTCAAAGCCAAATTCTTAAGCATAAAAACCATATATACACCTAGTGATATTATTAGGGATATGATGAATGATTACGGTGTGTTTTTGGATTACAAAAAAGCATGGAGGTCAAAAAAAAGGCTATGCAAATGGTGAGAGGGAAACCAGATAAGTCGTATACAGAATTACCCAATTATCTATACATGTTGAAGCAAAAGAACCCAGGAACAGTGGCTACAATAGAGGTGGACCAAAATGGTTTATTCAAATACATGTTCATGGCACTAGGAGCTTCAATAAAAGGATGGCCATATTGTAAACTAGTAATAGTTGTAGATGCTACAGGTATGAAAGCTGAATATGGAGGATGCCTACTAACAGCATGTACAAAAGATGCCAATGAGAACATATTCCCACTTGCATATGGGATAAGTGATTCTGAAAATGACAACTGTTGGGAATGGTTTTTTAGGAAACTAAAGGCAACTTTTGGAGAACGTGATGAGTTATACATCATTTCAGACCGAAATGAAAGTATTTTGAAAGCCGTCCTAACTGTTTTCCCAAGTGCAACACATGGAGCATGCATGTATCATCTTTTAAATAATCTAAAGATTAATTTCAAGACCCCTTCAATAGAAACCAGAGAAGCCTTTCTTGCTGCAGCTAGAGCTTATACAATGATGGAGTTTGAGCACAACATGGAAAAACTAGACCACATTTATAGAGGGATCTGGCCTTATCTTGAGGAAGTTGGTTTCTCTAAATGGGCTAGGGTATATTCTACAAATAGAAGATACATATTCATGACTTTGAATATAGCAGAGTCCATGAATGCAACCAACAATGCTGCAAGGTATCTACCAGTTGCTCCATTAGTTGAATGCTTGAGAAGTTTGACTCAAAACTGATCTTGGAAACACAAGAGTGAGGCACTAGCACTAGGGACAAAGCTTGCAACCAAACCAAACAAGATACTGACCCAAAACTATGTTGAATCAACAAGAATGAAGGTACATATAAAACTACTTCTATACTTGAAAAGAAAGAAAAGAAACTATGAAATGGAAATCATAAAGTGGAACTGCAAACCAAAATGGTTTCCTGAAATCAATTAGATGATGATGATGCCTAATATTGTTAACCTGCATTTAACATGGGAAATGCTTATTGGTTATTAGGCTTCATACTGTCAAAATCAGTTAATGATTTCTGACTTATTTGATGGCAAAATTAAGATCAGATTTCTACATTTTTGGTTGTCAAAACTTGCCTATGAGTATGTATTTTTGGATAATGAGTTTTAACCCTTGTGGTTTCTGTGACTAAATTATCTACAAAGCATTCTTAAAACAAGTCATTCTACATGATAAATCAAACTAGTTTATGCAGAATGTCCTGTAGCTACCGGAAATCTTCGTAGTTTCCAATAATTTAGTTAGCTACAGGTCATCCTGTATACAGGAAACCGAACTAGTTTTCAGGAAACCCTTGTGGTTTCCGTTGATTAACTTAGCTACAAGCATCCTGCATATAGGAAACCGAACTGGCTTTCAGGAAACCCTTGTGGTTTCTGTTGATTAACTTAGAAACAGGACATTCTGTATAAAGGAAACCGAGTTGGCTTCCAGGAAACCCTTGTGGTTTCCATTGATTAACTTAGCTACAGCACATCCTGCATACAGGAATCCGAAATGGTTTCCTGAAATCAATTATGGATTTGATTAATTTTTCTGTCATTAAATTTTCAGGTTCAACAAGCAAGTGAAATAATTTTCGAAGTTATTGAAGGGACAAATTCATTTGAAGTGAATTTAGAGGAAAAAACTTGCTCATGCAATCGGTTCCAAATGGATGAGCTACCATGCAGTCATGCAATGGCAGTATTTGCAAAAAAGCATTTAAGTAGTTACGATTACTGCTCAAAATACTACAAGAAGGAGACAATGCTAGCGACATATGAAGGAACTGTGCATCCAGTTGGAAACCCAAAATAATGGACCATACCAAATTCTATTTCAGAAATCAAACTTAAAGCACCAAAAGGAAAGTGAAAAGCAGGAAGACAAAAGAAGAAAAGAATTCCATCTGCTAGTGAACCCAAAGCAAAAACGAGGTGTGGAAGGTGTAAGGAGTACGAACACAATAGAGCAACATGTAGAAATCCACCAGTTTCAGAAGCAAAACGATCAAAGAATAATTAAATATTTTGCTAGAATTTATGAACACAAATAGATTTGGAAACCATTTCGTTTACTTGTAGAAACCCATTTTTAGAATTTATGATTACTTCTGGAATTTTATTAATTTCTTACTATTGGAAAATTCTAACAGCCGAAAGGGTTTTAGGTTTCTCACTTTGAATTTTATCTATGTTTTCCTATTATTTATCTAGCTAGAGGTCTTTCTGGAAAGAGAAAACCAAACTGATTTAAAGGAAACTCTTCTGGTTTCTGGTGATTAACTTAGCTACAAGTCTTTCTACAAAGAGGAAACCAAACCGGTTTCCAGGAAACTCTTATGGTTTCCAAGGTTTTAATTACTTACAGGGGATTCTGCAAAGAGGAAACAAATTAGTTTCCAGGAAACTTTTGTAGTTTCCGATGATTTCGCTATCCACAGAACGTTTTGCAAAGAGAAACCACATCAATTTCCAGGATACCATTGTAAAGGGCGTTTTGCTACATGGAAACCAAAATGGTTTCTAGTTTGGTTTCCAGAAAACCTTTGTGCTTTCCTTTGTGTCAAGAGCAATATTCACAACAATAGAAACATGACCAACTTTGTAACAATGAAAACATATTTCTTGTTCATGGTTTCTCGTCAAATCTCAGATTTCAAAATGGAAAACTAAACTGGTATCTTCCATTTAATTTTGGGTTTTTGATTTGTAATATAGATATTTAGAATTTCCAATCTAGAAACTTGATATCTTACTAAAGACAAATTAAAATGACAAAAGTACTACAATATCCATGATGATAAAATATTAAAGAAAGAAGTTACATCAACCATAGCCATAAAATGAAAAGTCTAAACAATAAATTGTCATGTCTTCGTATTCTTCATCTTCTTGGAAAGACGTCTTTTGAAATCAAGTTCAGACTCATAACCCTCAATCTGCTTCTTCCTCCTATACATATAAAGTTCCACTGACAGCTTGTTTCGATAATTTTGAACTTGAAAATTCTTTTTCAACTCATCAAGCATATATGAATAAAGTACTCAGCATAGGCAATGACAAAAACACCACAATCACTATGTACAAAGAAAACAAAAGACAAACATAAGAAACAAGAGCACCGCACCAGGAAAAAAAAAAAGAAAAAGGAAGGAAAACTAGAAAAAAAAAGAAGAAGAAAAATACGTACTTAAGTTGTTGCTCAGGGAGTCCTTCAACCATGTAAACCTTAAGAGGGTCAGTGGGTTTCTTGTTTGCATAAAACTCAAAAGAAAGGTTAAGATCTTTCCGAGCAGAAAAAAAACCAACCAATTACAAAAAGTAAGGCAATAAAAACAAAAAGCGTTTAATAGTCCTCAAAGCTTTACCCTCATTCAGTTTACCCCGTAAAGAATCCAATGCTCCATAGAATCAACAAGCACCGGCATCAAAACATGGTCAACATCAATCCAAGGGGTATTGCAATGCATGTAGTAGCCCAAATATACTCGACAATAATATCTTCCATGTTGAAAATAGAAGGATTGGATTTTTTTGCGCAAAAGCTTTGATATAAGAACTTCAAATGCTGATCAAACTGAGTATCTGTAGTAGGTATCCTCAACTTAATGTCTTTATTACACTTCACTTTCTTACGCAAGTAGTAGAAACAAACATTCATGTGCTAGGAAAACAAAAAGAAAAAAGAGAAAGAGCATGTCAGTTAAAACAAAAAAAAAAACATAAATTTTGGATATTAAGAAAAAAAACATAGTTTCCATAACAACAAAAAGATTATCAAACAACATTGGTTTCCTGGAAACTAATAGGAAACCACTGTGTTTTCTTGGAAACTAACATAGTTTCCTATTGGTTTCCATGAAACCAGTCGGAAACCGCAGTGGTTTCCATTTGTCTCTTGCTGGTTTCCTAGAAATAATAGGAAACCAATATGGTTTCAACGTCGTGCCCTGTGCGACGACATACAGATATCACGTCGCTTTGCACGTAACGTGATATGGGCTAGCTTCTGTCGCTTCTTACGTGACGTGGAAGCACCCTTTTCTGGGCTCAAACTCGTCGCTTGACAGTTGGGCCTTTCTTGTCTCGTCACAAGTGACGTTAAAAGCCAGATTTTTTCCACATCGTGCTAAAATCAAAAGCGACGTGGATGAAGGTGATGTCTTTGCCCATTCTTATAGTGGTGACAAGCAAGAGTATTGGCGTATTGTTCTCTAAGAAGTACAGTCTTTTAAAAATAGAGTTAAAATAAAATAGAAAATTCATAGAATTATAAATGTATTGTGATAGAAAATTCATAGAATTGTTTTCGGGCAGGAATTTTGGGCAGGGTTATTAATTGAACTTGACTGTTATAATTTTGGTGCTTAGTATTTTGTTCCTGGTTCGATAACATATTGTTGTCCATAATGGAGTATTTTTAGATCACTTTTCTGTTTGTTTTATTTTCAAATGTATTGTGAGAGAAACATGGATGCTAGCTAGTGAAGTCTTTAATAGGTCACTCTTCTTATTTTAAATCTTTAATTGCTTGTTTTCTTGGTCACTTTTCTTATTTGAAATCTTTACTGGTGTTCTTCTTGCAAATTATATTTATAGTTTTGATGTTTTCGATTTGGTTCTAAGTATGTATCTCGAATTTTGTATTCCTTATGGAAGTCTATTCAAATAATTTTGTTGTAGTTCAACCGAAGAATATCCTAATATTAGACTTCAAAATCATGCTCATTTAAAACAATTTGTCAATGTTTAGTTGGAATAGTTTTGGCAATGTTTATGTTTTGTCTATCTTTTGCCTTTTAGTAGCTTGCAATTTATCTCAACCTCAATGGAAGCATTGAATAGTTAGTATATATGGTTGAGTTTTAGGTGCTTAATATTTATTCCACTTATCTGGACAAGGCTTTATTAGGTTTAGTTATTGGAGATGATTTCGATCATAATGTTGATCTTGATCAAGATAATATCATATATTAATAGAAGCTTATACTAAAATGAGCAAGTTGTTGTTGATTCCCCCCCCCCCCCCTCCCAAGCTTCAAGTCTACAATTTTTTTTCCGAAAGAACTTCAGGTCTACCATTTAAGTCTTCATAATCTTAAAATAGCTTCCTTATAATATAATTGATTGTGGACTCTTTTACAGTGTGGACTGGTGTAAGTTTATTTCCTGTCAACTTTTACTAGTCTGGTTTATCATTTGAATGTTTTTTTTAATAAAGACCTAGTTTTATCATAAACACAGAAAAATTTATTTAATTGTGTATGAGTTTAATTTTAGTAAAAGATATCAATTCAAATGTATGACCTGCTGTAGTAGCTCCATCATGCTCGGTATCTTACTTGAACCCATATACGCAGACTGGTTTTCATACTGTATTAAAATATAACATATTTATTATTCAATAGAAAAGCTAATCTAGTAACTGAAAATACCAAAACACATTTAAAAAAGGAAAAAAAAAAAGAATGAATGAAGTTATATGCCTACCTGGCCAAGATGAAATGGTTGAGTGAGATATATTTGTGAGTTTGACAAAAGTTGTTGACTAAGAGAGGCTTCAATGTTTGATTGTGCATCTTCATTATGATTATATGCACCCTGAACAATATAACAAATGAACCTATGTCAGTTAAAAAAAAAAAGAAAAAACTTAATCATGTAAAAATTATTGGAAAAATCAAATAAATATGTACCTGTTGTGAAAATAGCTTCTCATGTATTATTTTTTTCTTTTTTCTAGCCTTCTCAGGAGCACTTTTTGGCCTACTAGATGAACCACGAGGTCTTCCCTTTGCTTTTATTCCTTTAATGTTGTTTTCATCCTTACTAGGTAACCCGCTTTCATTTTGGTTATGGACATGAGAACTAGAACTAGGCTTTCCAATCTCTCTTTCTCTTAGATATGCATCAATGTCTTCCAAAATCTTTCTAAAACCACTCATAGCAATTTCATAGGTTTTCTCATTCCCTGCTGCCTTTGCTATTATGCGAGTTTGAAATCTGCACAAATCTTGGTAATAATTTGCCAAGTTGACTTTAGGGTCCTCATTGAGTACATTTCTATACTTATCCACCTCACTTTCAAACTTGGCATCCTTTGTCCATCTTTTTAAAATGTATTATGTAGAAATTTTCAATATATTTTTTTCAGACAGGACTTTAAGAGCATGTGAACACAAAACCCCTGTAAACTCAAATTTCTTACAAGAACATGCAACCATATCATTGGAAGAATCATATTCAACAGTATGATGAAAATACTTTTTCTTTAGGGTGACTCTATACTTCGATACTATTTCACTCTCATCACAAAAAATAATAGCACAATCATAACTCTGACATACCTGAGTCTGAAACATATTTAACATTGCTGGGGTATATACACTTGATGCATGCTTTAAACTTTCAACTTCAAATAATAATTTCGGTTTAGTTTGAGTAGCTCTAAAATTAGCTTGCAACTCTTCATAACGACGATGCTCAAGCAGTCTTTCAAAGTGTTCAAAAAAGCGCAGTAGATCATGCTTATAACTGACATAACCTTTTATTACATTATTCAGACTCTCACTTCTTTGGGTAGTAGTCATATCTGCACAAAATGTCTCTCTGCCATAAACCAAAGCCCATTTCTCCCCTAAATCATACATCTTTTGCAACCATTCATTATTTTCAAGATCATATTTTCTAAGCATATCACTCCAAGCATCAATAAATTCCCCCTCTTCATCGTAATTATATATGCAATTACTGAAATCTTTCGAGAATTCTCGAAACCGCTCAAACACGTTACTGAGATGTTTTGCTGCATTTTGATATATGTGCCAAATACACAAGCGGTGATATGTTTCTGGCCATTGAGAAGCTAATGCTTTAGCCATAGCTGCATCTTGATCTGTAAGAATCGTCTTTAGCTTCTTCCCAGATACTGCGGTAGTAAAAGTTTTAAATAACCACATAAATATTTCAGCAGTTTCATCATATAATAGTGCAGCTCCAAAAATAACTGTTTGCTTATGATGATTCACTCCAATAAACATAGCGAAAGGCCTTCTTTCTTTGTTTTTTCTATATGTAGTATCAAAACAAACAGCATCACCGAAGTGAGAGTATGATGTTACCATTTTAGCATCTGCCCAGAAAATATTAGTAATCAAATCCTCTTTATCCACTTGCAAAGCGTAAAAAAAATTTGGATCTTATAACCGCATACACTGGAGATATTCTAGAATACCACCTGTATCTCCTAATCTCATTCCGATTGTTCGTTTAGTTCGTAAATAATTCTTGTAATCAATTGGAATAATCCCAAGATTTTCTCGTCCCCTAGCTCTTATTGGCATTAATTCACAACCTTCTTTAGGAGGAATCCCTGAACGATCAGCCATATATATTTCTGCTGCATGAGCTGGAGTCAGTCTCCTTTGTGATCTATGCAGATGACTTTTATTAGGGCTAGATGTAATATGAGTATGCTCAGCAATAAATTCAGTAACTCGATATTTACCAGTTTGGCGAGAGTTAACTTTCATTCTTGCTAAACAACCAAATCTTGTCTCAGCTCGATGACGCTTTACATTAATTTCTCATCTATCTTTTTCTCGATATCCCTCACAAGAGTAATAAAAAATTCTATTCATCATTATACTGTTTTTATCTTTTTGTCCCTTACTTTTACGAATACTGAATCCAACCTTATAAGCATAGGCATTATAGAAATCATAAGCTTCTTCTTCGGTTTCAAACTCCATACCAACTTTTGGTATCATTTCTTTAGAAACTTTAGAATGAACTATTTCTATTTTTTTTTTTTTTGCTTCCGTATTCCCTTCATCCTTTTCATCCTCATTTTCTAAAAGGAAATTAATACATTCAGTTTGAAACTCTAGCTTTCGACGTGATTAACACTCTATTGGATTATTATTACAATCCATTAATAAAAATTATATCTGTAATATAATAAACACGATTAAAAAACAAAACAAAGAACATGAATAAATAGTTAATTCCAAATAATTTTTGAAGTTCATTAAAATAAAAAAAAACTTTTGAAGTGACATGTATGTGCAAATTATGTCCAGAAGCAACAATTTATTGGAAGACAACGCTAAAGCAATATAACTAATTAAGTTGACAAAATTAAAATAAATTAATGTTTACAAGTACCTATAAGATTTGAAAAGGTTCAAACTTTAAAAGCAAAGCATATATAATATGTTAGGGATTTTTTCCCCAATTCATTAAGCACGTGATTGAAAACGATTGAAATTACTTGCAATACAAAATCACCTCCTTTAGAATATGAACAGTAAAAGGATGTTGACTAACAATATAAACCAAGTATTTATGTATAAACGTGTCAAACTTACAAATATCTAGATAAGCCATTCCTATATTATTTTCAAAAAAAGGTTGCCAAGCGGACATAAACTACTACCCAAACAAATATATAAATATAAAAAAGGCACGTACTTGTTTTTTACCCAGTAAATTAAGAGCAATACAGGCTTCTAGATACTTGCTTAAAGGCTAAAGCGTGACGAAACTCAACATAGAGAAAAAGAAAGGTCTGGAGAACAGTGTCTTAAAAAAAGAAAAAAAATACAGGGAAGCCAAATGTCAGGGCCAGTGAAGAGAGACAAAAGGGGTTGCCTTTTCATTTTTGTACTATTCATTTCTGTTTGATATATTTTTTTACCCATTTACCGCTGATGCCGTCAAGAGACGGAATGTAAAAGATTGAAAAAGATAAAGTGAGGTGGCAGCTTATTAGAGGTTAGACAGGAAAAAATGACAGGGGATCCGCGTCCTAAATATATGGGAACTTTTCTGTCAGTTTTAGAATACATGTGAGTGACGCTCTCCTTAAAAGAAAAAAAAATCTGGATCGACGCGCTATTCAAGTTATGAATTTCGCAAAATTGTAAGAATATAATAAGATAATGTTTATAATTGTTTGCTCTTATTATTACTAAAATTTTCATTTTGGAATAATCGAATATGGAAGGGGTGTATCTAAGAGGCTAACTTAGTGATGGAGATCATACGTCTACTTTCCGTACTTATGTTAGGCGTAAATATAGAAAGTAGATATTTAGCTATTTAATTATTTTATTAGGGTGTTATT
>JXTC01000243.1:436849-455621 GCA_002914845.1 Trema orientale
TTGTTTCTAGAATATGGTAGTTTCCTAGTTTTGTCTAAGAGCTTCTCTATAAATAAGCTCTTCTATGTTCATTATTTTTCAGACTTGATTAATGACATACAACTATTCAGAAATTCTCTCTCTAATATTCTTCTTCTCTCTCTAAAGTTCTTCCTCTTCTTCTCTAAATTCTTCCTAAATTCCTCTTTTTCTCTTCTCTTTCTCATCTATTCTAAATTTTCACTCTTGTTCTACATCACTTAGTCAGCATGACTGAGTTCTACAGTTATAGTACTTCTTCTTGTTGGTATTAAGAAAAAAAATCGTTTGCTCTTTTATGCCAGTCTGGTTTAATTCGAGATTTCACATAACAACTATTCTCCACATGATCTTCCATGTGGATGGAGTGGTGATGATATATGCATTAATTCCAAGTACAGAAATTTAATCATCTTTTCTTGTATATATATAGAAAAATGAATAATCAGTATCATTTCACAATGTATCTAAATAGTGACTAATTGTTAATTTTACTTTAAAAAAGTGATCTCTTTTCAGAATATTACTGTGTTAAATTCTAAATCATTAGCTTCTTGTGTGTTAAAGCTTTTAAATAAACTATAAATTAACCCTTCACATTACGTCATATATGATTCTATGAATTTTTAACACAATAATCAAAGTATTAGAAATTATTAGTACCAACTCCTTCGTCCATGGCCTCTATTTGGACGTATTTCAGCACAAACAGCGTATATAAGATATACAAAATTAACAACCTAAGATCGATACATATTAATATCTCTAACTTATTAGTTATCTCTGTTTTAGGACCATTCTCAGAGGCTTCTTATGCTTCACAAGGATGCATTGTCACGACCAAAAATCCAAAGCCGTGACTTTTAGTAATTTTAGGTGAAAATATAATAAAATATCAATTTTACAAAATTTAAGAGAAATCTAATATTAGATAATTCGTTTTGATCAACAAATCATTATAAGTTCCATAATCATTAAAACTCTTATTAGTTTTAATTACTTAAGAAAAATATCCATCAATGTTTAAGAAAATTTCCAGATATCGCTTTTGGGAAACTTGTTGAGGAATTATAAAATTTGGTAAATTGAGTTTAACTGAAAATTTTAGTTCAATGTCCAAAATATGTTACATAAAATCGCTTGTAATATCAAGTTCCCAAAATAACAACAAATTTATCCCCATATATCCACTTACTAATCATGGCTAAATAATTGAACAAAGAAAGAAAAACAATAGAGTATGAATACCTACTAGGGATTAAGAGTAGAACTGCAAGTGCAAGCTACGCAGCTTATCTGACCATTGGATTACCACTTCAATTAGACAAACACTTGAAAGTGGGAGAAGTAAGGTGGTGAGTATTCACATGCTCAGTAGAAATTCAATTACCTTTTTGAATGGATGCAATTTTTTTACCAAACCTGCATGGTTAATACCTTTTTTAAAATCCATTTATAAACTAAGTTTATAAAACAATTGGTATCCAGAATAATCACATATTCAAAACTAAAACCAAATTCACATAATTGTACATAACATAAATCATCTCATCCCATGAGCTCACATCCTCTCATCACGAGTCAGAGTAACTCGTACTATATATACTAAGTACTCTTTGCCTAATACCTATCCCAGAAAACCGGAAGGACACTTATGCGTCTGTGCCTACCGAACCGGATGGGTAACTGAATGCCTATGCCTATCGATGGGAATAATTAGAAAAACCTTGTGCGGGTTTACGGGCTCTCACCGAGAGCAGAGATACTAGCCGTCCACTAAACACTGCGATGCCTAAGATGTATCTCATGTGTGATCCTATGGTATGTACAATATTTAACAGTTCACAATAACCATGCATTAAGAAATTAATCAATTCATGCTTTAAAATCTCACTTGGCATTATCCCAGGATTTACTGTAACATGGCCAGCACACTACTGTTTTACCCCATATTCACAATATAATAATAAGTATAAAAAAAATCCACACAGTCTAAACCCAGTATAATCCAACACGTTTCAACAATTTATCAAATCATCATAAAATCATGATTTTTCATAAATAAATTTTTATGCAATTAAAATCTAACACAGATAGATAAAAATCAAGTAATTGAACCCCTACCTCAACATGGTAGCTATACCAAGCTAAAGACGTTAGAAGAAACTCCCGTTGGTCAATTGGGTGCTCAAACAACCGTTTCGGGATCCCGGTAAGTCTACTTAGGAAAGTGACTTTTCCTCCGGAGCCTCAAATGGAGAAATAGAGATCACCACTGAATTCAGAGCACCCAAAAATGGTAAGTTAGACATATATTTTGTCAAAAGTGAGAACCAATGCGGGACCCGCCCCGTCGCACGCATAACGATATTATTCTCGAGTCTCGGAATTTGTGCCATTTTGAAATATAGCGATATTATATATCAAAATTCGTTTCTCGACCTTACTAAATCCAAATTTAAAATCGAAATTCAATTTCGAGATCCTGAGCCTTAAATGAGTTTTAAATCCGAGAATTACAAAAATGTCTCTTTTTAGAATTAATTTGAAAATGTCCGCTTTTTCTAAAGTATTTAGAAAAATATCATTTTTACTGATTATTTGTAAAAAATCACTTTTCTGAAATATTTCAGAAATTATCATTATCATAAACATTATTAGGAAAATATCACTTTCGAAATTATTTGAAAAAGTGTCAAAGTCACTAATTATTTGTAAAAAATGTCATTTTTGTAATAATAATTCGGAAAGTAGTAGTTTTCTAATTTCTGCCAAAGGCCCAAATCTGAATAGTAACAGACTCTAGTCCAACACTATTTAGTTTTGCAGAAATATCATTTTTCGTTCTAAATTAGAAAAATACCACATTTTTCATTTCAAAAATTAATATGCTTTTGGATATCATTTTAACTTCTACCAACTGTAATTATTCATGATTTTTAACCTTCTTTCACCTCATATATTTATCTTGGGTAAATAAATTACTTAACTAAAATAGTTAGGTAAATATCACTTTACAAAGTTAGATAAAACGGTAAAAGTAGTAAAAATTCTTACCGGAGATGAATTTCTACTTGCAGCTACTTGGAGGTGGTCAGCGACGATAAGACGAGACTCCACTCGCTAGAGGTGTCAAAAACGGAGGCCAGACACGGGAAATTTCGCTAGAAAATTGCGTTTTTGGCGCGATCTTTGGATGGCCGGATCTCGGTCACTAGAGCTCCGATTCTGGTGAAACCAGTTTTTTTGTGTCATGAATGAGAATAGAGAGGGAGAGGTATTTTTGAATGGTCCATTCCAATACTTCCATTCTAATTACAACCCATTCTATTATTTTTTCCATTCAAATGTCTCCCATTCTAATTATAATGGCCCCGTTTGGTTCACCCATTTGAATGGGTCTATTTAAATGGAAATTCTAGAATGGGTTATAATTAGAATGGGAGACATTTGAATAGAAAAACATTGGAATGTATTGTAATTAGAATGGAAGCATTGGAATGGACCATTTAAAAACACCTCCTCCCCTCCATTCTCATCCAAGGCACAAAAAACTCATTCCAATAGTTGATGTGACTGATGAACCATTTGAATAGAAAAAATGAATTATTGAACAAACACTCATTCCAAAAGACCATTTGAATGGAAAAATTGGAGTTGTTGAAACAAACACCCATTCAAATAGATTTTGAATGGAATGGTTGAAACAAACGGGGCCAATACATTCCACAATTTTCACTCAAATACACACATTCAAATAGTCGAACCAAACGGGGACATAATTATTTTCATATGCAGGTTACGACTAAATTCAAAATTCGTTTTACTTTAATGATAGTGCATGTATTTAATTGTGCCACAAACAATTTACAACTTATCTCTCATTCTACAGAGTAAAAGAAGACAATTATATGTAATTGACTTTCTAAAAAATAGACAAGTTGTCAATTGATTAGTCTACGAGAGTGACGCAACTTGCTTAGATAATCTTAGGATGACTAGATGTGCTTTTATAATATTATGTAGGTTTCTTGAGACTAATGGAGGTTTAAAAGATTCAAAGTATTTATGTGTAGATGAACAAGTAGCTATGTTTCTACACATATTAGCTCATCACATGAAAAATAGAGTTATTAAGTTTGAATTCATGCGATCTGGGTAAACAATAAGTAAGTATTTCCATGATGTTCTACATTCAATCATTCACTTATATGGAGAATTATTGAAAAGACCTGAACCTGTTCCTGAGAACTCGACTGATGATAGATGGAAATGGTTCAAGGTACATATTTTGAATTTTCCTTATCAATTTTTCTTGTAGATTTGTCTCTTTGTCATTTCTAATTTAAAAAATATAATATTTTGTTTGAAATAGAATTGTCTAGGGCATTAGATGGGACATATATTAGAGTAAGGGTGCCCAACCAAGATAAACCTAGGTACCGCAGTCGGAAAGGTGAAATTGCAACAAATGTATTAGGAGTGTGTTCTCAAGATATGCAATTTATTTATGTATTACCAAGCTGGGAAGGTTCAACGGCAGATGGTAAAGTCCTTCGTGATGCTTTAAGGAGAACAAATGGCTTAAATGTTCCTAATGGTGAGTATATAATAAATTCTAGATGCAAATTATCATCAAAATTTTGCATTCTAGCAACGATTTTGAAGTTTTTGTTTAATATGTAGGCTATTATTATCTTGTGGATGCTGGATATACAAATTGTAATGGATTTCTTGCTCCTTATCGAGGACAACGGTATCACCTTAGTGAATTTGATAAAGGGCCACAACCAAATAGTCCAAAAGAGTATTTTAATTTGAAGCATTCAGCTACAAGAAATGTGATTGAGCGATGTTTTAGAGTACTTAAAAACCGATGAGCAATACTTAAAACCATTCATTCTACCCTATAAAGACTCAAAATCGAATTATTATGGCTTGTTGCTTATTGCACAACTTTATTAAAAGAGAGATGCCTAATGATCCATATGACGTAGTTGTACCAAACGAGCAAGATGGGGATACTGATGATGAAGATAATCTATTTGGTGATCCAATAACCACCATTGAAACTTCAGACGAGTGGAGTGCTTGGAGAACAAATTTAGCTGAACAAATGTTTAATAAATGGAGGAACCGTTAAAGTTTGAATGTTTGTTTGTTTGTTTTTTTTCATATCCTAGTATGAACAAATTTAGGAAGCTACTATTAGTCTCATTAATTCGCTTTATTTGTTTTGACTCATGGTGAATTATCTATGGTTGTGGAAATAAATAACTTATTATGATTTTTTTATGCAATTATGTTTTATTAGGTATCACATTTTTATTTGGCATCCTAGTTATTATTATGAATATTGTTAACTATTATTATTAGGATGGAGTCATCAAAAGCTAAAGGTCCTGGACAGAATAAGAGGTTTTGGACTACAGATGAGAATAACAAGCTCATAGAGGCCCTTTTAGAGATTCATAATGAAGGAAAGTTCAAAGCTGAAGGTAATTTCAAAGCTTGTCATCTAACAGTTATTGAAAGATATTTGGAAATACATCTACCTGGTTGTGGCTTGAAAGCCGAGCCTCACATCGAGTCTCGGATGAAGACTTTGAAAGCACAATTTTACATTGTTCATGAAATGTTAACTGGCCTAAATTGTAGTGGATTTGGATGTGACGCAGATAGAAAGCTTATGTATGCTGAGAAACTAGTATGGGATGCATATCTGCAGGTACTTTATTAAATTTTAATTTTTTTTGGTTGAGAGTTTTAGATAATTTGTATTCTTATTCGTAAGATATTGATAAGCAATCATAAAATTAAACTCGTAGAGTCATAAAGAAGCTACGCCTTTCAAACATAAGGCATTTCCATATTATGAAGACTTGTGCTTGGTGTTTGGAAAAGATCGTGCAACTGGTAACGATGCAGAGGGTTTAGCTGATACAATTGATGATATTGCAAGAACTGAAGTAAATAATGACATGAATAAGCATGATGTAAACAATACTCAACCCAGGGTCGATACAGAGGCTGATAACCTTGAATTTATGTCTTTCTCATAAGCTTCACAAATACCTCAATCTCGATCAGATGGATCATCAAAAAGAAAAAAGAAAAGTGGAGGCTCTGATGATCTTGGAGAAGCAATTAAAGAAGCTGCCTTGGCTATTGCTAAAGAAATAAAAGAGTCATCTACTCAATGACAAAGAGATGAATGAAAAACAAATGGGAGTCAATGAGGAGCTAATTAGGACAACTTTTCTGGATATGTTTGAACGACATAAAGCTACTCTACTTATTACTCGTGATATTCATACTCTCAACGTGTTTAGTTGTCTTCGTGATGATGAGAAAGAAGTATGGGTGAGAGTTTTATTGGATGGCCTTATATAGTAGTGTATCTTACTCATGAACTATTTCACTCTAATATATGTGGCTATTATTTTGGAGGCATCTGCACAACATGGTGATTTTGTTTTGTGGCTAATGTTTACGACCTCTATCGGAAGTAGATGATAAATATGTAGACATTCCTTTTTTGTGTAAAAGTTTGTAAAATATTAGCTTATAACAAAAAGATTCGACATAAAAGTATGTAATATACTTGCTTATAATATTTAGCCTTAACCTATATGGTTTATATCAATTGTATTGTATGAATGTTTGCTAGTTCCAGTTCTGAAAATAACATAACTAGAACAACTCTTTCTTTTTGTTGCCACTTATTCTATTTGCCATCAATAAAGGATAAAACAAAAAACATCAATGGTTATTTTATATGCAGATTTTTTTTTTATTTTTTCTTTCGTAATATTAGAATATTCATTTTATTTTTTCTTTCGTAATATTAGAATATCCATGTTCACACATATATGTAGGTATTAATAATAGTTATACAACTATCCTAATATCTTAAATATATGCAAGTACTAATAATAGTTACACAACTATCAATTTTTTATTATTTAAAAGTTAAATAAACACATCTAACATAGTATAATTTTTGTCTATTTTGATTTCAATAACATGAATTAATTATTTAATATTATTAAATTATTTAAAATAAAATTTAGTTTTTACCCAATAAAATTATATATTGATAAATATAAATGTAACATAGTTGACCAAAAAAATAAATATGTACCAAATTATAGAAGTTTGGGTATTTTAGTCAATATACCACTAATTCAATTCCATTCCATTCCAATGTCTAACCAAACAAAGTAATTCTTATTCCCATACTTATTCCTATATTCAACCAAATAATAAAATATCATTCCGATTCTTATTCTGATTCCATTCCATTACGATTCCCATTACGATTTCCATTCCATTCCGCGAACCAAACATGCCCTCAGTATTGTTTTATACTATTCGCCTACAAGGGCAATAAATCATGAAAAAAATAGATACATATATATCCCCCAAATGTTTGCTAGAATATTGGAGTGAGAATGTGTAGGAGAGAGAAAATAATGACAATCTCTTTAATTCTTTGGTAAGAAAGATGGAGTATTTATTATAAATTTACCATTTATCCATTTAATCATTTTTTAGTATTTTTTTAGGGACTACACATGAAAGAGAAAGGAGAAGCCATAACCTTTCATCAGTTGAAGGATTAAAACAGCTGGTGGACCAAAGCGATCTCTCAATGGACTAATCAATATGGATCTCTTAAATAAGACTTAATTCTAGAAGTAGATTCTCTTGTCTATCCAGGATTTGGCTTATTATTATTATTATTTGAATTTAGATGAGGGGATTCGAACTCTTTGCCTTAATATTGGAGGTGAGTTTGGTTACTATTCAGCTTAATACTTTTAACCACATGTTTTTGCTTATAATAAGCTCCTAGGTGATTATTTTTTTCTTTTTTTTTTTCCCATAAAAAAATTAGTGCTTATCTAGTTATATATGCTTTTATTAATTATTCAAAGGCAAAAGGTTTCGTTTTACTAATAAAAACTATATCCATTTCTTTTTTTTTTTTCAAAATTAATTTATAAAATCATTTTTTTTCTTATATTTGTTTAATTTTTAAATACTATTTTAAAAAAAAATAAATTATTATCATTTTCTGGAAAATATTGATTATTTATTTTTATAAAATTAGTTATTGTATAATTCGAACATACGTAAAAGAAAATTATTCTATTTTGTTGCATATTATTATTTTAATACTAGTTCTATACTACACCAAGCACAATACAACCTCATATCCAATCAGATCCCCAGTCTAGACCTAAATAATAATCTAATCCAAGCCAGTGACCCAAATGATCAGCACTAAGATTCTTGATTAAGCCTAAATTTAACTGCGTACCTATCACAAAACTAAATTCAATTTAGTATATTTGATGTGCCAGAGAAAAAAAACTTAGAATTTGTTACCCAAAAGCCAGCCAAACTATTGAAGATTGTGTTCATCATATGAATAGCATGAGTCGTGGTGTGTTCAAAGTTCCAACCACAAGCATGACAAGATAATCATAAGCTGTGTTCGATGAGGCACGACACAAATACAGTAATAGGCGTAGCACGAGGCACGATGTGCCCGAAAATAGGCACGGCAAAATCAAAACAATAGGTATGAAACATGCACGATTGAAAATTACCAATTTTAAATAAAAATCATAAAATTCAATTTATATCAGACATCCTGTTTTGTAATATTGAGTTTAAAATGGAAAAGAAAATATTTTTTATAAAAAATGGAAAAAAAAAATTTTAATTATTCAATAATATGTAATAGTAAGAATATTAAGGTTACCAACATTTATTCCAAATGTTTATAAAATTATTTACAATTTATAATGTTTCTTAGAATTAATTTTCAAATAAGAATACCAAACATTTTTTTTTCAAGGAAACACTAAATATTATTTTAGAAACTACAAATAAGAAAAAGAAAGTATTTTACCATTTTGTCAAAAATAATGAAAAAGAAAAGTCTAAAGACTTTAAGCCCAAAATGCATTAGAGCCCAAAACGGCAAGAAGAGGCCGAAGACCAACCCAAAGACCATAGAAGGAAGAAAGGGGAAAATGGACTAGGCAAGAGGGTTAAGTATGTTAGTGTTTTTGAGTGAACCGACTTTTCTAGGATATTTTGTAGAATTATATATTTAAGAGTGAAATAATATTAGTAACGAGTAATTACTATAACAGAGATATGTAGTTATTTATTACAAATTCATAAATTTATGGTCATAAATATTGTGATTATCTCTCACTAATATTGTAACAATACTAAAAAAGTCATTTGAAAAATAATCACAGGAACGAACAAGATCACACAAAAACTCAAAAATTTATTTAAAAACAATTAATTAAAAAAAATATTTTGACCCTTTCCAAAGATAAAAAACTCGTTCAATTTGTAAATTACAAAAAACTCATTAATCACCTACCCTCATAACTTCTTGTTTACACTTCTATTTCTTTTTGAGAATTTTTTATTTCAGAAAAGAAAAGAAAAATAGTCATGAATTTGCCAAGAAAAGTAAAGGTTGGAGACCAGCAATTGAAATCATCCACTACAAAAGGTGACTAACGGTGGAACCGGAACAAAAATGCCAAAGTTCTATAACGTTATGGACCTAAATGACCCGAGGAAAAAAAAAAAAAAACAGTATCGAGACTAGAGCTGTCAAGAGGGCCAAGCCGGCCTATTAACTCGGTGGCACGACATAGTACAATACGACTAAAGGGTCGTGCCAAGTATGGTACGATCATACAGACTGCACTGGGCCAATAAATTAGACATAATGGGCTAAATACAACACGATATATCTACAAGCACGGTACGGCCCATAGGCACGACACGACACGACACGATACAACACATTAGCACGATAGGTACAACACGTTAGCACATTAAATATATGTATTATTATCATTTTGTTTTTCATATACTTACCTATGTGCTAATAATAATTATCTTTCAAGGGTTGTTAAGCAAGGAATTGTTGAAATAGTTAGGTGCTAATCTAGTTTTCATGCTTGTACTCTCTATTGATGCTTCTTTACTTTGATAGTCTCCATTCAAAAGAAAAGAAAGAAGAATTTTCAAATATTTTAAATTTATAATTAAGTAAGTGTAATGTAAACCTAGTTAAGATGTACTTGATTTATTTTTGAAATTGTTGTTTATAAATTTAATATCCACGAACGTAGTTAGGAGATACTTAATCTATAAACAATAATTATTATGTCAAATATTCTCAAGTTTTTTTTCCTTGTTTGATGTATTAAATTTTACATTAAATTTATATTTTCTTTTTTATATAGTTTCGAATTATTTGAAAAAATAATTGATAATAGGGACACTAAAACTAATAAAATTTACAAATTAGATGAGCCAATTTCGGACAAAAAAAATTGATACGTTCAGGCATATAGGCTGGTATGACACGACATGACATGTTAGAGCATGGGCCAGTGGCTGTGCTGGGCTAGTGATTCTATATTATGGACTAATACGACACGATACGACTAAAAAGTGGGTTGTACCTAACACGACATGAAAATATGTTTGTGCACAGTACGTGTATAACTCTAATCGAGACTAATATGCCGAATAGGTGTAACATTGGGGAATAATTAATGGTGCGAATAAGCCTTTAAAACTATTTTTTTTCCCAATTTCTATATTTCAATTAGAATTTTCTTAGTTATATAGGTCTTTATTTCATTCTAAAAAAAATCACTTTCTATTAGATATAATGATGAATTAAAACAATAAAAGTTTGGTCTAGAAAAATAAATTCATTTAACTAGTCAGCACTCGTGTTTTTTTATGTACACATATAAAAATAATAACTAAAATTCAGTTTAAGTTTAATCTAAATAGGTTTCATACATACGATTATACACGCGAAACAATATTTGTTGGAAATATGCAATCCCAAAGATTTGGAGACGGATTAGGCAAAATTAGGTACACAATAAACTAACACGAGTATGGCACGAGGAAGACCCGAACTTGACAACAAGCACCATGAAGCACGAAAATAAGCAAGTAAAATTGTAACTTGAAAATGGTACGTGATCAAAAACTAGGTACGATTAAATTTGGAATTAACCAGAGTTCTTTATAACATGATCACGATACCAGGTCCGAAACTGGGCACAATTAAAAAAAGCACAATTAGATACAACTAGACACGACAATGACATAACTTTGAAATCCATGCACGATTAATTAGGCATAAAAAATAAATATGCATTAGAATAACACGGGTATACATAAGCATGATGAGGACCGGACATTAAATATATAGTGTAACATCCCCAATCCCACACCCGTACATAAAAACATTTATAGAAATATTTAGTGAGATCGGGAGATGCTACTTGACTTAGAACTGAATAAATAGTGAAAATTTAAAATTTTTAAACTTTCTGGAGGAAAAAGGAAAATTCCACTTATAATTATACATAGTCTAATTCATACGTATATACGTACTCACAAAGTGGACCTCTCATAAAAATATACATAATATACACACACTCAAAATAGGTACAAAATTCTCAGTCAAGAAACCACAGCGTCAAAATGCCCATATACACAAGCCGCGGTCAGAAAGTCAGCGCTCCTCCTCTAACTCACATAGCATCAGTACCCTCTGCAATGTAAGAATATTTGTGAGTATGAAACTTAGTAAGTAACGTTTTGCAAATGCAGAGTACACATGATAGAGAACAGATAATCATATGATTGGGATCCCTGTGTATATTATATTACCTGACAAGATCGTGAATTGCATACTGAGCCACTCAGGGAGCATATAACGTATCATGAGCCATATGGAGGTCTCGAGTCCTAGAGAATCCCCTCTATATACAGCGGAGGTCCACCCCATACCGCCGTCAGAATATTCCCGAAGGAACCATATTGTCCCCGAAAGGACCAGAACATTCCCGAAGGAACCAGAATATCCCCGAAGGAACCATATCACATATTTAGGCATTGACCCACCACACCCTATTCACCAATACTCGTCAGGCAATATAAATACACCACGTGTTCATGTCTTATGTAAAGCATAATGACAGATACGTATGTACAAATATGCACAAATTCCACATTCACAGATTCCACAAATTCACAGAAACATAGACTTTCTTACATTACAGGTGTGACGTTACTTACATCAGTTTCTAAACTTTCACTTGATTTTCTCTGAAATGCTCCTGCTCAAGGTATGTTTAACGTGTCCTTTTTTGAGTACTAGGGAGTTATATGAATTGATTGAAGTGATTCTTTGTCAAAAAGAAACATTCTAATAGGATGGTTGGACAAAATAAATAGATATCGAAAAAAGATCTTGGGACGGCTGATAACAAAAAAAAGTTTCTATCGGGACCATGAAGAAAGTTTATCAACTATGTATATAACTCAGAAAAGTGCCGAATTTGGTAAGTCGGTGATAATTCACTCCAATAATATTATTTTTTTTTTCTTCATTTAATATTTTTTTTAAAAAAAAGTATTAGTGAGTAAAAAAAAAATTAGACTTATAAGTAAAGTCTAATACTTGAATCTCAACAATACAACTATAAGATGTGATGAACTAGTTCTGAGTATAAATAACACAACAATAATTATACTCAAACAATAATATAAGAAAATTATACAAATAAAATATAACAAACTTACCTATTAAATTATTTTTTTGAATATAACAAAATAATAATCTTAGTCATGTTGAAATAATTGATTTACCAAATGCACACTTTTAATGTTATTATAGTTAACTTAAGGTACGTCAAACTTGTACCAATGAGCTATTTTTTTATTTTTATTTTTTTTTCCCGAGCGTTTCACTGAAAAATAACTAAAAGAATAATAGTTATAGAAATAACAAATATAACAAATACTCAAGATTATAAGCACATAAATGGCACCGGTATATAAAGAAATGTTATGCAATTATGTTATTATTGGCTCATTGATTATGTGAGGAATTTGGGTGTCGTTAGAGGATTTAGAATATTACAATCCTCCCCTCCTAATGAGAATTTCGTCCTCGAAATTTGCTTACCAAATAACTCTGGATGTTGCTTTCTCATTTCGTCTTCCCGCTCCCATGTAGCCTCCTCTACAAGATGGTTTCGTCACAGAACTTTCACTAAAGGAATCTTTTTGTTTCTTAATTCTTTCTCTTTTCTGTCTAAAATCTGTACTAGACATTCCTCATTGGTTAATTGTAGATCTAATTCAAGCGGCTCCTGGCTAAGAACATGAGATGGGTCTGATACATACTTTCTCAGCATAGAAACATGGAAGATATTGTGTACACCTGATCACTCTGGGGTAGGGCAAGCCTATGAGCGACATTCCCAACTTTCTAAAGGATCTCATATGGACCTATAAATCTCGGGCTCAACTTTCTTTTCTTTTCAAATCTCATGACACCTTTCATAGGAGCTTGAAAACTGTTATTATATGAGAATTCAATCAATGGTAGGTAATGGTTCCATGATCCCTGGAAATCCATGACACAAGCTCTGAGCATATCTTCCAAGATCTGAATAGTCCTCTCAGCCTGGCCATCTGTCTGAGGATGGAATGCAGTACTAAATTTCAATTTAGTTCCCAAAGCTCGCTGTACACTCTTCTAGAATTTTGAAGTAAATCTGGCATCTCTATCTGAGATTATAGAAACTGGAATTCCATGAAGTCTAACAATTTCCTTAATGTACAATGCTGCAAGCTTATCCATGGAATAAGTCATAAAATCGGAATAAAATGAGCTACCTTAGTGTATCTATCGACTATAACCAATACTGCATCTTGACGAGATATTGTCTTTGGTAACCCAATTACAAAATCTATGGCGATCTCCTCCCATTTTCACTCAGGTAACTGAAGTGGTTGCAGTTCTCCTGCTGGTCTTTTGTGGTCAGCCTTAATCTACTGACATATTAAACAACGTTCCACAAACTGAAAAATATCTTTTTTCGTTCCTGCCTACCAGTAAAGAATCTTTAAATCATTGTACATTTTAGTAGTACCTAGATGGACTGAATATGGAGTATTGTGTGCTTCGGTTAGAATCTCTTCCTTGATATTTCTGTCATCTGGTACACAAAGTCTACCCTGGAATCTGATTACTCTTTCTGTAGAAATACTAAAATCTGACTTTTTTCCTAACTCTACTAATTTTTTATGTCCAATCAACTCATAAAGTAGTGATTAATTCAATACCTGATCTGCATAGATCTTTCTGCAGAGGTTTTTCCATCCTATGTAATGTTGTCAGACTACCAAATGATTTCCTACTAAGTGCATCCGCTATAACATTGACTTTTCCTGAATGATAACTGATGTCACAATCATAGTCTTTTACCAATTCTAGCCAACCTCTTTGTCTCATGTTCAGTTCTTTCTGAGTGAACAAATACTTCAAACTTTTGTGATCGGTAAAAATTTCACAATGGACACCATACAGATAATGTCGCCAAATCTTCAATGCAAATATCACTGCTGCCAGTTCTATACCATGGGTAGGATAATTGCGCTCATAATCCTTTAGCTATCTTGAAACATAAGCAATAACCTTCCCATTTTACATGAGGACGCATCCCAGACCTTGTTTCGAAGCATCACTATAAATAACAAACCTCTCTGTACCCAAAGGTATAGTTAGGACTGGCGCTGAAATTAATCTCTGCTTCAATTCTTGAAAACTCTTCTCACACTCATTAGTCCATATAAACTTGTTACTCTTCCTGGTCAATTGTGTAAGTGGCATGGTAATTTTAGATAATCCCTCAACAAACCTTCTGTAATAACTAGCCAAATCTAGAAAACTTCTGATCTCTATAATATTAGTAGGTTTAGACCAATTATTAACTGCCTCAACATTGGCTTGGTCAAAAGAAATCTCATCCTGAGAAACAACATGACCAAGGAATGACACTTTTTCTAATCAGAACTCGCATTTCTTAAATTTAGCATATAACTCTTTCTCTTTCAATATCTGAAGGGTGATTCTCAAATGCTCTTTATACTCTTCTCTAGATCATGAGTATACTAAAATGTCATCGATAAATACAATAACAAACTTATCTAGGAATTCCTTAAATATCCCGTTCATCAGGTCCATAAACGCTGCTGGAGCATTGGTCAGACCAAATGGCATTACCAAAAATTCATAATGACCATACCGAGTTCTAAAGGCAGCCTTTAAAATATCTTCTTCTCTAACTCTCAAATGATGATAACCAGACCTCAAATCAATCTTTGAAAACACAGAAGCATCCTGTAATTGATCAAAAAAATCATCGATGCGAGGTAGGGGATATTTATTTTTAATAGTCACTTTATTAATCTCTCTATAATCAATACACAATCGCATAGTGCCGTTTTTCTTTTTAACAAACAGAACTGGTGCACCCCATGGTGAAAAGCTAGGACGTACAAATCCTTTGTCTAGCAATTCTTGTAACTGAGTCTTTAACTCCTTTAACTCTGCTGGCGCCATCCTGTAAGGTGTCTTAGAAATAGGTACAGTACCTGGTACCAAATCAATAGTAAAGTCAATTTCTCTTATAGGTGGCAAACCTGGCAACTCGTCTTGAAACACATCCAGGAAATCTTGCATAACTAACACATCTTTTGGTTTCAGTTTCTGCTCAACAGATGTATCAACAATACTTGCCAAATATCCTATACAACCTTTTTCTGACAATTTCTGAGATTTCATTGCTGATATCAAAGGAAACTTTGTTTTACTTTGAGTACCTACAAGTATAAATTGATCAGCATCTAGAGGATAAAATGTCACAATCCTCTTTTTACAATCAATCTTAGCACAATACTTTGATAGCCAATCCATACCCAAAATGATCTCATAATCATTCATATCAAGTACAATCAAGTCTGCAAATAATTCTCTGTTATCCACTATAATAGGACAAGCTCTCAAAATTTTGTCTGAATACATAATTTCTCCAGAGGGAAGTGTGGTACCAAATGGAGTACTCATCTGATCTACAGGACGACCCAATCTCCTTACAAATATTAATGATGCATGTGAATGCGTAGATCCTAAATCTATTAATGCGTGAGTTATGATGCCATAAGTAAATATCTCACCTTTGATAAGAGATGGGTCTGCCTCAGTCTCGTCTCTAGCATCTGTCTCAGCTATATCATACAGCCTTCCACCAGATTTATTCTGATTATTTTTCATTTCAGGGCAGTTCTTAATAAAATGACCACTTTTATCACATTTGTAGCATAACCCTGCACCCTTACGACACTCTCCATAATGATTCTTTCCACATGATGAGCAAGGTGGTATAATAGTAGTGGTGGTCTCCTGATCAGTTCTAGGGCGCTTACCCTGATCAGGTCTGGTCTGCTGAGCTGGAGCCCCCTTCCTTTTTGTGTCATGAGGACGTTGAATCTGAGTTTGTCTTCCTCTATTTCCCTGAAAACCAGGTCTGAAATCCCTTTGCATCTCTTGGGCCTATCTCTCTCTCCTAATCTTTTCCTCATCCAAAACATCTTTTTCTGCTTGCCCAACATCTAAAGCCTTGTCTGCAATCTGAGCAAATGGTACTCTTCGAATTCTACCAGATTTCAAATCCCTAACAATAGTTTTCCTCAAACCTTGCATAAACTGATCTACCTTAAGCTCATTAGAGGCAACCATGTGAGGTGAATGTCGTGATAATTCATCAAACTTCTGGATATATTCAGCAACAGACATCTCAACCTGTTTCAGATTGGCAAACTCTACCCTTCTGCTAGCTCTCATAGCGTCTGTAAAATACTTCATGTAAAACAACTCTCAAAACCTCTCCCAAATCATAGTAGTAACATTGTGAATAGTGCTCAAAGTATCCCACCAGTATTCAGCATGATGTCTCAGCATAAAACTAGCACAAGGAACTTTATTTGCATCAGGAACTTTGGCATAAGCCAGCATACGCTCAGTGGTTCTAATCCACTGCTCTACCTGAATTGGATCAACCCCGCCATCAAAGGTCGGAGGCTGGAGTGTGATATCCTGAAATTTCATATGACACCCAACTCCTTACATAATTTAAAGAGCCAATAATAACATATAATTTCATATCATTTTAAGTCAGTGTCGTTTGTGCATACAATGTTTTAGTACTTGCTCTAGAAAATTTGTTATTTATTTATTTATTTTTTTTTTACTAACTGATATCTAATAAGAAACTTGCAGTGGAATGCTCGTTGTAGGCTCTTGGTACAAGTCTGACGTGTATTAAGTCAATTATAATTGATTATTTGAATTTCTATATAAAAAATATATATATATAATAAATAAATTAAAATAAAAATATAAAACATGATTTAAATTAATTAATTAGAAAATATTTTATGAAACGAATTATTTAATTTCGATTAATTTTGTGGTGAAATTTTTTGAGACATTGTTGTTTTATATGTATAATTGTTTAGAGACACTATTTAATTTTAGATGCAGTCAAATAGTCTAGTTTATAAATTTTTCTTTTTTATTCTTGCACATTTAGACCTAAATCATAACAATTATCTACACGTATTTGTTTTGTACCATATAACTTGTGTTTTAAATTATTATGTCATTTGTGCAAAAAAAAAAAAAAGAGGGAAAAGAGGGAAAAGAATAATTAGTAGTTAGTGGTTTGATGTCACGTTTCACTTCACTACTCTGAACTAGGAAGCATGGAATTAATTACTTATGACTCAACCATAATTCATCTATAGGCTGACACATTAAAACAAAAAAAAAAAAAAAAAGAGAGGAGGGTTTAATCCCTAAAAAAAAACTCATTAACCGACATAGTGGTTCCACTTATTTCTTTCACTATATAAAACCTCCACCAGATTTTTTTCTCACGACCAGTTTTTTTTCTTAGTTAGTGAAACCCTCTCATAACTCTCTTATATCAATTAGTGCACTTCCAAATCTATACAAGGTGGGATATATATATATATATACCTTGGTCTTAAAAACTAGATGAAGCGATTTTAAGGTAAGACTTGTTTTCCTTATTCTTCTAATGTTGTTATGCTGAAAACGTGTGATATATTTGTATGTAGTGATGATTAATTTAAATTTTTATTTGATATTTGTGATTTGACTTTCAAGGAATATCTTTGTCAACAAACTAGAACTAGCTAGTTGTAATTATCTTGGCTGATTATGAATTCTAACGTGTAGTATTATAATAGTTTCTTTATTCTATCAACTTCCCTAATACTATGTATATGCTAAGTGAGATATTTGAGCTGCTGAAATATTCTATTTCATTGCTGAATGTTATTGAAACTAATCACGGGTTAAATCAGCTCTCTTTGTTTTGAGTTAAGTATAAAGTATAAAAATACTTGGAAACAATTGGATTGTTAACATGTGTAGTTATAGGTTTCATTTTCAGGTTTTGTGGATGTTTTGTAATTAAGGGAGATGCTGTCCATTAAAAAAAAAAAAAAAAGAGAAGAAAGGGAAAAAGGGTAAGAGTTTACTAGTTATACTGTTATGGTTTATATGGATGTGTTTATATTAGACTTTAAAAAAAATCAAAGGTGAAAGTGTAGTTCTTATTTATTTATCTATTTTATGAATGCCATAACGATGTGTATAATTGTATAATTCTATTAGCTCTGTAATCAGTGTGTTCAGATAAGTTTGTATTATTAACTAGTTGTTTGATATTTTGTACCTGATGTGTAGAAATTTATTGAGAATTTAGTTACTTCCAAGAAAAGTTTAAGATAAAAA
>JXTC01000244.1:2597-18585 GCA_002914845.1 Trema orientale
ATATATTAATATATATATATTATATTTAAAAAAAAACTTTTTTTTTTGCGAGTTTTTTGGGACGTCAAGTCGGCTTCAAGTGCATCTCCATCACCTTTTTTGTACATTACAAAAGGAAAATAAAAAATATAATAAAGCCTATACCCCAAAATTAGGGTTTACATCTTTTGGTCTAATTAAAATAAATTGCAAAAATTTAAAACCTAAGGAACCATATAATTCACAACCAAATATCAACTATACATCCATCATATGATAACTCATCCATTCATTATCAAATACATATAAAAAATTAATGCAATACCCACTCATGCTTACAAATAATTAATACTATATACTCATATAACCGCTCTGGTACCAATTGTTAGATTTAAAAACAATTTTCGTAGAGGAAGATTGGCCCAGGAACATTCAAAAATTTTCTCAAAACAATTGACTATATAAGTGCATAGTATTAATTCATATCAAATAGAAATATACAAAGAAATAGATCTAATACCTCTTATAGGCTATCAGCGGATCCTAGGCTTTTTGTCTTCTAAATCACGATTTTTCAATTCAAGCCTCAAATACAACTAGATGAACGTGTGGGCGTTGCGTACAATTTCTTAAAATACACACTTTAGGCACTTGCAATTTTCTCAATACATGAGATTGCAAGAGTTTGTTCTACAGAGAATAGAAAGACTCTCTTTTTTTTTCTCTCTAGTTTATAGAGGCTATGTAGAAAATAATACGTAATGTATCTCTATTATCTGCTAGGGTTTCCTATATATATAGTTATTAAACTATTTAATAAAAATTGTATTAATCAAATTAATATATATATAAATATCTTTTCAATACCTTACGTTAATAGGAAACATAAGTTTCCTTATTTTATTTAAAATCATGATTATATATATATTTAAATTAATTAATCTAATCTAATGTAATTAATATATATTTATATATAAGCTAGCAGATAACTATTTCACTTTCAGTCAGTTTCCCAATTTCTATTTATCTTATTATCTCATAATTAGACATTTTTAAATTCAAAATTTAAAAAAATTGAGAAACTTATCCCTCCATAAATTTGAATTAATTAATTCAAAAATTAATTAATTAAATAATTAATTAATAACAAATATTAATTACATATAGATAAACTATTTATCTAAACAAAGTGTGCAGTAACAGAAATAATGTACTATCCAGTACAGTGTTTGTAAGAGTTGGGATTGGGGACCTATGTACCTGTAATTCAAACTCCAATAAATTATGACAACTAATTAAACTCTTTAATTAATTTGTCTAATTTATTAATTCCAGTATTACTCCACTAAAAATCCTGAATTGCACTCTTGAAATTACAGAATTAATTTACTCAGAAAACAACGAGCAGTCTATCGATTTAATCATTACATGTAGTTCAATCCTCCATAGACTTTTCATAATTAGACCTAGGTCATGTTCCGTTTACCTCTCCAATTACATCTTTATCCTTGTAGACCATTGATTCTCCAATGAACAATTAATTTATAAGTCTATTATAAATTGAGTACTTAAACTGTTCAAGTCCTTAATCAATGCACAAGAGAATCAGCTTTCTAGCTTCCTAATGGAAGGAATGGATTCCATATCTATAAGTTACATTCGCAGCTACTCATTTCATCATGCTCCCAAGATACAAGTATTTTGATCTGTTTAGAAAACAAACCTTTAACAAGTATGTCAAAGAACATAATGCTATAAATAGGAGTCTGTAACTACTCAGGATTAAGATTGATCTACATATGATCATCTAGTGACATCATTTGAACTCTCAATAGTTAACGGAATTTATATGAGATTCAAACCATGTCTGGTCCAGTCCTATATAATCGAATTATATAAAGTACCTCTATTGTGATGTCAACACATCAGTAGTCCGGATAAGACTATTACATTCTCAATGTTAATGGACCGTACTAATAATATTTAATTAAAGATCCCAAACTTTAATTAATTATTATGGACTATGTTTAGTTTATTATCCATAAATTTAATCCTCATGTGTATAACACTTATATACTAAATTTGTGGTCACATAAATAAACTAGGAATTTTCAAATATTTAAGGACGTACCAATTATGCACAAATTCAAATAGAAAAATATCATTTTGTTAATTCAGCAAATATCCAAAATATACATGCTTTTAGGGCATAAACCCTAACGGCATTTTCTCTCCAACTCTCCACACTTCAAATGGAGACTTAAGGATGTATTTAAAGGCCTCCAAGGTGACCTAGGCTGGGTGGAATATCAACCATTCAATCAGATGGCATCAATGGTCCAGATTGGCTCTAAAAAGTTGCTAAAAATGCGCTTTCGGACGCTGTGCAGTGCTCCGGTGCTCCCTGGCTCTAGGCTCTGCAAGTCTGATTTCCAGGCAGCACCGCAGCGCTACTATTCAAGTGCCGCGACACTCTCAGTTCTGGAACTCAGCACGACAGCTTTTCTTCCTGGGGATGCCTTTTCTTCATTTTAGCTCTGTTTTTCCTCATTTTCATTGCGTTTCATTCATATCGAACTCACATTTCATTTCAAATGGTTGAAATATCTAAATTTTTCACCAATTTTCTCTAATTCTCATCTATTCATGAGAACTATAAAAATAAAATAAAAACACATTAAACCAACATAAAAGCTTGAGAACTTATAATTATTTGAGTTGAATGATACTTAATTTGTGAGTGAATTAATCACTCATCAACTCCTCTGTTGGAGATTTCTATTCTTCGAGATTCTAGTCTTTTTCTCAAGTAGAAATGTATTGTATACTTTGTTATTTCTCACTCGATCAAAGGAATGGTGAACGACTTATGTCATTGTACTCTTGTTGTGATTTCTAACCTTTGAATGTGTTTATCTTGTGTGGTATAATACAATACTATTGATCTCCATTCAAAATCTTGTTAGAGTTTTTGAACTTAATGATTATATAGGACCGTATTCTAGATACAGATAAATAGGATTGTCTTGGTGTGATATTGATCTGGAATGATCAGGGGGACAGTATCATATGTATTCGACATATAATCTGCTACTCTAGTTTGGTACCTAACAATTAGTGCTTAGGTTACAAGAGTCTTGTATTTTCGACTTCTATCCTCGGTTAACGTTACTACCTCTATAACTAATTTATGACTTGAGGTTATTATTTCTAACCTTTTGTGTTAGGGTCTTAGTACTTACTAATAAGCCATCTTGTAACTCTATATCTCTTTGTGTATCTTCTTTTTTCATACTATTATGTGGCATTGTTATGATGCTATTCAATATCAGGTGAGAAGTGTATTTTTCACACTTCTTGATTTACCTAGTGTTTTGTTAGTTTATACTTGAATTTCGGGAAGAAATTCATTTAAGGAGTAGAGGATGTAAAAAACCAAATTTTCAAAAGGGTAATAAGGTAATTTAAACCTAAAGGCATTTTAGTAAATTGTAATGTTCGGAATTAAAAACAAATTAATTAAAATAAAATATAATATTTTATATAAGTGCTGGCACCCACTTTGGTTTTAAAATACTACATACACTCTTAGTTTTTCCCCAAACTCGACATTATCTTTCTCTCTCTCCTTTCCTTTTCTTTTTCTTTTTCTTTCTCGTTCTTTCATTTATTTTCAACAATTTCTTTCATTTTTAACTAAACTTGCCGCCAAACCTAGAAACTGGTCACCGGAGGCCGTACTCCCCCACCTCCATGTCCGCAGTCTCAGTGACGCTTCAAGGAAGCCGGGGGTGGTGGAAGCTCTAAAAGTACGCTTCCCTTTAGTATGGAATCTCCACTTTTCTGAAACATTTTTTTCAAGTCCAAACGTCTTAAAATTCGGCTTCGCATACCAGAAAATGACAACGTCTACAAGAGCATCATATTTTGAGATCGCCTACCAACTCCAACAGGTAGTTTCTATTGATTCAACTCGAGTGGACTCCAGTAAGAATTCCGTCGTTTTTGAAGTTTTAATTGTGGTATTTTTTTAATTATTTTTGTGAAGTTATTCTTAAGACCATGAAAATTATATGAGGTGATAGAGGAGATTGAATTATGAATATATATGATCGTATTGTGTTGAATTGATCTCCAGTTTGAGAGAAATCTTGAATTAAAAAGTATAATATTTTTCTAATTCGGAACAAAACTAGTATTCTTGCAAATTAAAATAGTGTTTGAGTTGAAAGCATGTTACTATTGAGATTGGGCCATAGATTGAGATTAGAAAACTATTATTTTCTAGAATATTTATGTAAAAGTGACATTTTTACAAATAATCAGTAAAGTAGATATTTTTTTCAAATATTTTCGAAAGCAGTGTTTTTCTAAATAATTCTATGATAATAATATTTTCAAAAATATTTCAAAAAAAGTGATTTTTTTAAAATATTCTGTAGAGAAGATACTTTTCTATATACTTGGAAAAAGTGATATTTTTTGTAAATTTCGTGAATTAAGGCCAATTAATGCTCGGAAACTCGAAACAAAGTTTCAACTTCAAATTTTGATTTAGTGAGGCCGAGAAACAAGCTTTGATAGATAGCCTTGATAGATAACATCGATATGTTTCGAAGTGGCACGAATTTCAAGGTGGCACGAATTTTGCGACTCGTGAATAGTGTCATTTTGTATGTCATGGGCTAGGACTTGTCCTGAGACCCAAATTTGACAAATTTTATGTCTAACCTAACCATTTTTGGCACTGGGAATTCAATAGTGATGTCCATTTCTCATGTTGAGACTCCGATGGAAAAGTTACTTTTTAAAGTGAGCTTATCAGAATCCCGAAACGACCGTTCGAGTGCCCAAGTGATCAGCGAGAGATTTTTCTAGCGTTGTTAGCTTGGTATAGCTATCATCTTGTGGTGGGTTCAACTATGTGATTTTACACTTGTTTGATTTATAATTGCATAATAATTGATTCATAAAAAATCGTCTGTGAATACACATTTGATTAAACTTGGATTGGACTGTATGATATTATGTACATATTTTTAAATTGTGATTATGGGGTAACATAATGGAGAGCTACCCATGTGACAATCAATCCGATGATAATGCCAAGTGGGTTTTTAAAGCATTGTTTGATTATATTTTGCATAGTTATTACATATCCTATTACATGTTATACATACCCTAGGATCACACATTTGAGTTCCATTATTGCATCAGAGTAGTTTAGATAGCTAGCGAGTTACTGCAGTACGAGATGAAAGACCTAGAATCATGTGCAAGTTTTTTGCTGATATACCTCCGAGTAGTGTCAGGATGCGGAGTACCTTTAGTTAGGGATATTATAAGACTGTAATGAGAGAATAAGAGCTCATTCAGTTACATTAGTTGATGTATGATATCTACAATCATATGCTTCCGGTTCTGGTTTTGAATATGTGATTATTCTCGATATCAATTATTTTATAAACTTGGTTTATAAATGAATTTTGGAAAAGGTATTAACCATGTAGATTTGGTAAAAATTGCATTCATTCAAAAAGGTAATTGAATTTCTAATGAGCATGTAAATGCTCACCCCTCTACTTCTCCCACTTTCAGGTATTTGTCTATTTGTGGTAGTCATTTAGGTGGTTAGACAAGTTTCGTAGCTTGTACTTACATTCCTGCTTCTATTTTCCTGGTGGGTGTTTATACTCTGTTTTCTTATTCAATTATTCAGCCAAGATTAATAAATTTACTAAGTGGATGTATGAGGACGATTTTGTTTATTTTGAGTACTTAAAACTACAATTGATTCTGGGATAGTGGCGCCCATTCCTAACCAGTTTTGAAAAGGTTCGCGCATGCTGGAGGGAGCATCCCCACTTAGTGATTAGTCTGCTAGTTCATGCAAATCCAAAGAAGTTATCACGGACGAGCCACATGCAAGGAAACTTGCACGTGTGGTTCTAGCCGGGCTTTCCTGAGGTATCTAATAACCTTGCTTCTGCTTGCCGCTGGCGCACCTCTCCTAACTATTGCCCATTTATTCTGGAATAATCTTTTTAGGAGGGACAATTTTACATATTTCTGCCAAATCCTTCTATTATTAAGTACGTTTTATATAATCTATTTTGGACATTGAATTTTTGATTTAATAAAAGTTTATAAATAAATTAATCGGAAACTTATTTAAACTTTAATGGATATTTTTCTAAAGTAATTAAAACTAATAAGTGTTTTAATGGTTATGAATTTATAATGATTTTAGGATGAAAATGAAATTCATTTGTACATGATTTCTCCTGAATTTCGTAAAATCACGAGTCATGGTATTATTTTTATTTTTTTATTTTTTCTTTCTTTGAAAATCCTTCTTAAATAATTCTAAGAATTTTAGAATTATTTATTAATTTTATGGATTTTAGAAACATAGCTCAAAGTGGATAAAGTATGTATCCTATTTTAAATAAATTTAAGTGACTGGATCATTTTAAATTAAAAATCAATTAAACTACATATGGACATTGGTATAGAAAATAAGATATTGGAGCTAACTTGTGGTGCTTCATTCATTCCAGAATGGTACTTTTATTTTCTAGAAATAGGCCATAGATTTGGATTATTATATTGCATTATTTTGTTTTATTGATTTATGTAATGAGATGATATCAATTGTCATTGCTAACTAACATGACACTACAAAAAATAGGGTTCGTCATCATAATAGATCCATGATAGCGACAAAAGTTAATTATAGATGACTTAAAGTGAAGACTACTATCGTTGCTTCAAAGTTGTAGAATAAAATACACATTCACTATTCTTCTCGTCATACGTAATCTATACAATAATGACAACTGTCATTGCTATAGATATTAAAAAGAGGAAAAAACCGATAGCAACTATTGTCATTTCAATTATACATAATTATCTCTATAGTAACGACAAATTAATATTGTTACTGTTGCATGTAGCCTTTATATCAATGACATTTGTTGTTATTATATGTTTTTTTTAAAAAATAAAAATTTAGATTTAGTTTTAATTATTTTAGATAAAGTCTTTGACTTTCAATTTTAATCTCAAAAAATAAACATAAATCAAAATGAATTACTAAAATAAAATTTTAATTTCATATAAAGAACGATCTAAAACATACATAAATAAAAATATTTTCTAAGCATAAAGATTGTTGCCTAAAACCTAAATATAAATAATCCCCTAGTCTCCTATGTTCATATCATCTTGATATTCACTTTCTTTATCACAACCGGAAATCTAAAGCCGTAACTTTTAGTAAATTTAAGTGAAAATAATAATAAACAGTGATTTTCTAAAATCCCAAAAAATGATCAAGTACTCAGAATTTTAGGTTTTAGTCTTCAATAATAAGCAAATTTCATAATTAAAAAACTTTTTATTAGTTTAAATTTCTCAAGGAAAACCTTCATTTAAGGTTGGGAGGAAATTCTATTTAATCAATTTAGAAACTTTTGTTAAATCATAAATTTTAGTAAAATGAATCAAATTAAAATACTTACTCCAGTATCCCAAATAGATTACATAAAATCAGTTATATTTCCAAGTACTTAATTTAGTAAATAAACCATCCTCATACATCCACTTAGTAGATACACTAGTCTTGGCTAAATAATTTTGATATAGAAAGAAAAGATAATATAGAGTAGGAACCAACCAAGAAAGAGGTAGGAAACAGCAAACATATGTCTAATAAGTTTGTCAAACCACTATCACAATTACCACAAAATAAGTCAACACCTCAAAGTAGGAGGAAGTAGAGGGGGTAAGCAAGTGAATGCTGAGTAGAGATTCAATTATAGGTTTTTAACTAGTATTAGAATTACTTACTTTCAAATTCCACCATGGTCAGTAAAATACTCAATAATTTCATAAATTTCAATTGAATTTAATTTTCAAAGGTTCAAACGATCCACGCTATTATAAAACAATATCTCAAAGCAAGTACATATTATTCAAGTCTTCACAAATGCATTGAATATCACCTAATTCCATAATATTTATTGTACACATACGTGAGTTAGAACCATCCATGTGATCACTGTGAGTTTTATTCTAGTCACTTATTTGATGACCGTGAGTTTTTTTCTTTTTTTTTTTATACTTTTCTTTTTCTTTTTTATTCTAGTGTTTTTTTTAAAACAACGTGATTCTAGTGGTCTTTTGGAACACAGTGATTCTGTTGGCGCTGCGTGAGACGAATATGCAATATAATGCTATATGAATGACATGAATCAGAATATGTACTATCTTCCAAAAACTCTCAAACAGACCATGCAGTGTTTTTAATTCAATCCAAATTCAGTTCACAAAACTAAATTCTCAATTCACTTATATTTTCTAGAAATTTGACAGTATAACAGCTATTTTTAGTAAATACCATAAAATCTAATTCCTACAGAAAATAGTTCCGAAACAAGATTTATGGTATGCCAACTAGTGTGACGTGCCTCCTAATAATTTAAATATCAATTTATCTCAAAATAAGATATAATCACATTTTTACAAAATATTTTACGAAATTTCATATTTAGTCAAAATATGTGGAAATCAAAATTAAACCCATTTTAAGATCAAGTAATCGAATCCCTACCACAATTGATTGACCTGATAATGCTGTAGTACAATTGAGAGCATTTGGCGTCGTTTGGAAGATCGAAGGTCGTTTTCAAACCCTCGATCGCTCACTTTGAGGGCTCGTTTTTCCAACGAAGCTTCAATCTGAAAAACAGATACCACTACTGAATTCCTAGCACCCAAATTAGCTAGGTTAGATATATAAATCGACCAATTCGGGCTCGCGCCAAAACCCGACCTAGTGGCATGCAAAACGAGAAAAAATTAGTGTTGTTTGATCTTGTTTTCTATGTCAGTCACTAAATATAGTCAATGTATGTCTCATTTTTAAAATTTTCATGACTACCTCATAAATATGAAGTTTATTTTCTGATCTAACAGTCGAATTTAAAAGTAATCTCCTAAAACTAAAAAGCTTAAAACTGTTAACAATAGTGAAATTTAATCCGAGCAGTTTTGAGTTAAGATAAATATACCATGAGAAAGCTTGCATCAGGACAACTTGGGGAAGCCCAAGATTGGAGCTGATTGTCGCCAGAATTGGTGCCTGGAATCGAAAACTTCCTGTGGGAATTTTTCTCATTTTTATGGCAAAATGGTGGTCCAGCTGCTCGGGGGTGGCAGCTGGAGCTTCATGGTGGCAGCGCACTTTATGGCCAGATGGTGGACGGTAGTGGTGGAGGCTGTTAGTGGCGTTTAAAGCTTTCATCTTTCCTCTTTCGGCCTGGTCCAGAGAGGAACGAGAGAAACAGAGTGGAAGGAGAGAGAGTGGTTTTTAAAAAGTTATTTATGGGTCCCACCACTTATTTTAATTTAATAAAAGTAATAAAATAAAATAATAATACGGTAATAAAATAATAAAATAATATCGTGGGGTTCTTCCCTCCTTAAAAGCATTTTATCCGAAAATTCAACCACAAGCCAGGAGTATGAGTAGGATAGCATGGACTAGCCATTGGAAATAAAGTGAACCATTAGTTAAGGAATTAACGAGTATCAAACCGAAAACTAAGTCAACAGAGAAAAGTGAAACATGAACCCCATCTCTAGCATTAAAATCAAGCCAACATATCGAGATCGCACAAGACATAAGTGAAAGAGGTACACAAAGAAATATAAAATCATAAGATTGTCACTCGTAGTTATAAGACCTTGACACAAGAGAGTTCAAATAATGACCTCACATCAGAAATTAGTTACAGAAATAGTAACAGTGACCAAAGCGAAAGGTCGAAAATATAGAACTTCTCTAACCAGAACACCAATTGTTAGGTACCAACATAGTGTAGCAGAACAAATAATAGGTACATACAATACCATCCCCAGATTATACCAGATAGATAACACACTGGATAATTCCATTGATTTGTAGCTAAAACTTAGTCCTGAAAAATCACTGAGTCCAAAGACTCTAACAAGATATCCTCTAATAAAAGGTTGCACCCAACAAGGTTCTGAATAGGAAGCAAATACACTTGTGTTATATCACACACAAGATAGATAACTTTAGATGGCAAAAATAATAATAAGAGTGCAATGACATAAGTCATTTACCGTTCTTCATAACAAGTGATAAGCAACGATCTACACAAATAATTTCTAGTCAAGAATAAAACTAGTACCACCATAAATGGAAATCTCCAACAACGGAATACATAGCATAACAAATACTATTAGGTAAACCACTGCAATCTAAGCATATAAAATGCAAGTATCTATATAGCATGTATAACCTAAAGACTTTCCAAGTCTTTAATCCAGGGCAATACCGTATGGTAATAATTCGTAACACATTTACATCTAGAGACTTTCAAGTCTCTTTACCCAATATAGGGAATACAACAATAATCTCAAATCATCAATTACCTCTAAGGACTTTTTAAGTCTTTGGTACAAGAGAAAGTCGAATAGGAATGATTCAATACCCGATATGTAGGTAAAACATATGACAATACCATAATGCCCCAAAAACAAGGCGTCAACATAATATGTTTTCTCTATAGTGATACATGTCTCCCATCTAGCACTGTTTCATTTTTAAATCGAAAATAGTTTGATAATGTGTTTTAAAAATATGAAACACAAAAATCAGGGGCATATAAGAATAGTATACTAGTTCCCAATAAGGCTTCATCTTAGCCATAGGTAAACCAAATCTGAACCACAAGTATTCCACATTGAAAATATAATAGCGAGAGTTCATCAATATTCAATACAAACTCATGAGTAAACTGATTCCTATGCCATCAATTATGTCACTATAATGATGCTTAGATCCAACTCAAATCAGGTAATATGAGTTATGCAACTAACTCAACAACAACAAACTCAATCAGAATTTCAATACATAACAGATTATAACAAGAGTCTCCAATAACTCTTAAAGATCAATACAAGCAAAGTTACTCTAGTGGTACTCATCCATTAATATCAAGGATGAATACATTAACTATAAGATCAATTTATACTCAGAACTCACTTACTAAGCTGAAGAAGTAAAATAAGAAGAAATTTTCTGCTGATATATATAGTTTGCTAACTAAACTATCAAGCACTTAAAACATGTTAATTATCCGCCGAAACATAGTTAAGCATAATATAAATGTTCTTAAAGTTTCAAAACTTTTCCAAGGTTTTTAAACATGACTGTGGAAGAGATCTAAAATTATACATTCTTTTAATAAACACATTATCATAGCGAAAATTTCTTTAGGTTTTATAACTTTGAGTTGCCACACTCTAACATTTTTATTAAAAATATATATTTTTTTTAGGGTTAAGTAGGCAAACAAAGTTTTTAAGTCTCACTCAAACTATCAAACATTTTCATAGAAATTAATCCTTTGCATAGCCAATCAACTTGTAACATAGTCAAACTTCATGGATTCAAAAGTTCAAATTATATCTTTCGAAAAAAATTCTACACATTCACATGCGTAACTCAAATCTATCAAATACCAAATCAAGCATGTTCATTCATTTAAAAATACGTATTCCATGAATTTAAAAGTTCTAATGAAGTTCTAAAGGATATACCATGCATTATTATGTACTACCAAGACTCAAGACTTAAGTACTCAAAACCAATTTCTCCATTTCGAAGCTCGATGAAATATTATCCCGTCTCTAATACTAAGAGTTACCAAATCAATTAACCACACATGTTCCCAATTATCCTATTAAGGTAAACAAGGTAAAGTCAACCTAACCTGACTTAGCCTATAATCAATACTTTCATTAAACACCAAGGATTCAACAATCCAATCAATACCAAAATCATGCAAATCCAATATAATAAACCGTATACATGGTGGAAAGCTTAGAAAAACAAGTCAAACAAAACAACTAGGCATATAAGGCCATAATAATAATGTCCTACAATATGCATGCATGTCTTCCAAAGGTTTGCCTTTAAAACCATATTCAAGCAAGACCAAAGTCTTTTTAAGAAATCAAACTTATTTATAAAATGTTTTCACACAATTTCTTTCCCATAAACATCTCATGTCTTGTTCCAAATTAATTAGTAAATTAATTCACCAAAGTCTTCCTTAGGTTCAAAATTAAGTAACAAGTAGAAGCTCAGTAATATTTAGCAAGATTATCTACTAAATTTAAAACTAGAAAAATATTTAGAACTTTAAGTTTATAAAATTTATCCTGCCCTAAACGATTCTCCAATTAGCACTACCAAATGTAGAATAAGATTAATTTAGTTTCACAACCAAATTTAATAAAAAGCAAGGTTCAAACTTTGTAATAAGATAGTTTCACAAACTCTAATCCCTAAGTGATCCATTAATTTTAAAACCATACATTGCATGGAAAAGTGTATTTCTTTAACCTAATCAATATTCCGAGTTATAAAAAATATCCATTAGCTCTTAAGCAAACATGCCACAATGATAAAATACTTAGAACACATTGTTCAAACTTGAATTGTTAACTTTAAATTTTCAAAAGTTTAAACCCAGCAGTAAATCTAACCAAATTCCAAATAAACCAAGAATTCCCTTATGTACATTAAATTTGGTAAGTCTGGGAAAGGAAAATTTTTAATTTGTAACCAAGTCCATATCATTAAATCAATCCATATATGATTGAAAACTAGTATGTCATGACCATCCAAAAGTATTATTAACGCATGATATAAGACTATAGAAATGATTTACTAAACACTCAAACTAATTAATCACATATAAACAATTTCCAAGAAATTAAGATTACAACCCCACAATCACAAATAATGTCAAGTCATGCCAATCAAGATACATGACACCAATTTAGTACCTTAAAACCTACGAGATTCATATAGCTTATTATCATAATGGACATAGGATTACAAGAATGAATGTCCATTTGGATCAGAGATTTTCGATAAGAGTAAAATTCACTAGTCTCGTGTCTACTCTGACACTTCTAACACTATAGTTTCTGATATTTAACCACTCCAAAGATTCTAGAGTTTCACTCTAGGGAGATGAATGAAGGATTCATAACAAATCAGAGCAAGGACAACATATTTAGCCAATTCCTAAGTGATGTACGAGATATTTATCAAACACTTTTCTAAAATCTCTTTTAAATACTAAAATATCACAAGCAAGATCCCAGACAAATCTGAAGCCTGAAACTCTGATACCATTTCTGTCATGACTGGAAATCCAAAATCGTAATTTTTGGAAAATTTAAGTGAAAACAGTAATAAACAGTGATTTTGTAACGACCTAACTTTTTGCACAGTTAACTACTTACATTCTTAGCATACTTATTTGAAAGGAGAAACTTGGACGCTGAAAATTCATGAATTTTTTCTTTAAATTATTTTATTTCTTTTTAAGAGGATGATATTCATAATTAACTATTTACTTAATTTGATAATTTTGAAAACAAGTAAAATGCTTCATGAGAGTTAAGTAACCTTTGTTTAAATTTATTTATAAACTTTTCACTTAAGGTGACTTAAATAATGCACCATCATAAAGGCCTCCCAGATGAGGAGGTGGGACACATACGGACTAATTAAGTCCCAAGCTCTCCTTGGAGAGTTTAGGTCTTTTTGACAGAATCCCTTGAGTTTTGCATTTATTCAAATCAAAATATTTTTTCTTTTAGCTATTCTCATATTGAAAAACATTCATTTAAACTCCATTCGATCAAAATATATTTGAAGTTCAATTTAATAAAATTATGTACTGTGAAATAAAATACCAAGTTATAAATATCTTTTCAAACAACGTCATGCTTACATAATTGAAATCATTTATCTCATAACAGGAACATATGCGGAAATAATTTAGTGGCGGTATTTCATTGCTCGTGCCTCGCATTCATCCCCGCCTCGATTTCAGCTAACGCATCAATCAAATCAAAGGTTTTTTTTTTCCTTTGGTACGTACAACATGGATACTCATAAATCATGAGCTTTTACTCATTAAGTATAATGTAATTCTCACAAAACATTTTATTCATAAACAAACAATCTTTTATGAAAGTCTGATTATGTTGTTTTATAAAATCATTGCTTTATGCTTTATTATAAAATATTGTATCATAATTTTGTCTCGTTATTTATTACAAAGTCTTTTATCTATCTTATGGGCCCTGGTGTACATACCCAATGCGCATTACCGAATAGGGAACCAGGGGAGTGACCCAACTGAAAACACCTACGGTCATAAATTTAACATACTTTTCCTTAGGAATCCTTATTTAGGGAGGTCGGTCTTATCTTCCCTTGGATATTCTCACCTAGTAGAGGTTGGTACGACACCTTTAAATTTTTATCTTATTTAGTCATCTCTTAACATGAGTAGGTACGCTTCAACAACAAACCCAAATATTTCACTATCATAACATTTCTTCTGTTAAAATATGCTTAGATTATTTTAATATGATGACATTGTAAAGTAAGCATGCATCATTTTAAACCATAGGGAATGTATCATTATAAGTATTTTTTTCTTCACATTATATACAAGTGACATAATTACTGCAAGTTATCACATGAAATAATATCAAACATATCATACTGCCAACATGAAATATTTTCAAGACCATCCATATCGTAGGTGAGATTGTACTTACCTCGTAATGTGATTGTCCTAGTTCCAATCGTTAATTACGTACGTCTAGGTCACAGTTTTGCCGTGACGTATGCATACTCTAATTGTTAGAGTAATTTTAAAGTGGACTTATATATATATATAGGTTGCCAATCTAGTAAGTATTTTTTTTTTTACCTATGTGTAGGTATTTGTTTTTAGCCGTTGGATCATATCATCTAATGGTGATCCAACGGCTATAATGGTGTGTATGAAAAGACGTGTATCATTAGTGCTATTTCTCTCTCTTACTTTTTAATATAAAAAAATGTGCAAAAAAAAAATTTTTTTTAGCCAAATTGATACCTATGCATAGGTAAAAAAAAATAATACCTACTGGATTGGTGCTCATATATATATATTTTAAACTTCTCAATTACTTAGTAGATTTAAGACCACTAAAACTCAATCTTGAACAAACATAAAACTTCACATTTGAGAAATAATGTCGTGTTGTGTTCTTTGACTAATTTATAATTTCCACTTATATGGATGGGATTTAATTTTCCTTAACCCTTATCATGGTAATCATTTTAGTCTATTAAAACTTTGGTTGTAGATTTGATTAATATCATCCTATATCGATTAACTATCCTTAGTTATTTTGCTCTTCATAATTTACTTTGAATTATTCATGACTAATTATTTTATTCGTAATTATGGATCTTAATATGATAAGTGGGCCAAATACATTAATGGCTACATAGATTTTAAAACTAAAATCATACTTGGGGCTAGACATTATTAGGTATTTATCCGTGACATCCTCCGATCCCACACACGTACGTGAGGATATTCGTAAAATTATTTAGTGAGATTAGGAGAAGCCACTCGACTTGGAACTGACAAAATCGGGAAAAATTTAAACTTTTTTTGCTTTCTGGGAGAAAAAGAGAAATTCTACTCACTCATAATTATACGTAGTCTGATGTATACATATATACATACTCACATAGTGGACCTCTCAGGAAAATATACATAATGTACACACTCAAAAATAGCTTATCAGGAAACCACAGCGTCAAAAAGCTCACATACACAAGCCGCGGTCAGAAAGTCGGCGCTCCTCCTCTATCTCACATATCAGCAGTACCCTCTGCAATGTAAGAATATGAGTGAGTATGAAACTCAGTAAGTAACGCATGCAGATACAGAGTGCACATGGCAGATAACAGATAATCATATGATTGGGATCCCTGTGTATATTGTATTGCCTGACAAGACCGTGAATCGCATACTGAGCTACTCAGATAGCATATAACATATCATGAGCAGTATGGAGGTCTCGAGTCCCAAATACATCTCAA